>PVKS010001907.1:0-128982 GCA_004027875.1 Aplodontia rufa | reverse complement strand
TTTATATGTGTTAATTTTAGGCAGAAGACTTAAGGACCTATAGACAATTTTGCTTTTTCCGTGTGCCTTGTAATGGAGGCTGTCTTGTCAGTCTGGATTGATGGAATCTATGTGAGAGAGAGCAAGAAATATTTTTGTTGATTGAGCCACTGAGAGATGAGTGTGGTTTCTGAAGCATGATGAAAACTATTCTTACTGATACAGGGCCAGGGCAAGAGCAGGGGAATTAGCAGAGACCACTGCGGTAATCCAGGTGAGAGATTATATTGGTCTGAGTGGGGATGTGGGGAGGGAGATGGTGGAGTGTTGGATTGTGGGTACATTTGAAAGCAGAATCAATCGGACTTCCTGATGGCTTGGATGTGGGGAGTGAGAAGGAGAAGGTTCAGTATCCACTCCAACTGTTTTGGTCTGAGCAATGAGAAAGAATTGCCATCAACTTGCTTAAAGATCACTGTGTTAAAGAAATTTGGGGAAAAGATACTTGTGATTTAAAAAAAAAATGTTTCTACTTTTGTTTTACCCTTCCAAAATATTTTATTGTTTCTGGTTATCTGCTGAAATTTTTTAGTTTAGCAATTATCTCCTTGAACATAGTATGGAAAATCATAAGAAATTCTAAGCAGTAGAGCAACAGGATCCAATTTATGAGTCCTCCATAAAACTAAAGCAAAAGAACACTGTTTTGCTCTTTTGTGCTTTCCTCTGTTTTTTGTTTGTTTGTTTGTTTTTCAGGAAGTACATAGACTATAGTGCCTAGGGAAGATAGCAACTCTAAAACTCTGGTTTTAGAGCTAGGGTTCAAAACAAAGCATTTGGAGCTCATTGATTCTGCTGTGCCCTTTATTGTTTTCCTCCTTGATTGAGTCCTTTGACTGTAAAGTGTAGATTGATTCAGAAGCTTCTAATTTTCTGCCTGCTTGATGATTCTCACCTATCATGTTTGCTTCCTATCTACAGACAATCGTTAATTCTGCTTCTTCTAGGCACTGCTAAAATTGCAGCACCTTCAGAGAATGCTGCACCTGGCTCCAAATTCCTTTGCCCTCAGGTGATTTGCTTCTGGAGGTTCCAGGCAGCTCTAACAGTGATGCTAGCATTTCTGAAAACTTTTGCAGGGAAGACGTTCTCAGGTTCTATTGGATGTACACGGTAATAATAATAATAATAATAATAATAATAATAAATAATAATAAATAAACCTCAACATGTAAAGATTAGAAGTTTTTTTTTTTTAAATCAGGAATGTTAATGACACCGGGCACCGACTCTTTGAATATCAGGCAACAGTTTGTTGGAACTGAGTTGCTGCTGCCTCTTTAAGTGGCACAGGTATTTCCTGTTGCTCCCCATCCCCACCTGGATAGGGAGCTCATTACATTACCTGCACTGTTCTCTGCTTTCAAGATCACAGAAGTTTTCCATATGCGTTATCTTATTCAGTCCTCACAACCAGTCGGGTCAATATTTTATAGATTGGGAACCCATCCTTCTTAGAGCTGTATTAATTGTACTTTTTATTTGAGTGCATTTAAGGGTACTTAAGTGTTTCTATTTGGATTCTCTGAGGGCCAGGATTAAATATTCTGCTTTCTCTTTCTCTTAACAGCATGCAGTCTAGACTTTGCCCAGGGATATTCATCCAGGGAGGCATCTCACGTTGGCATGTTGATATGAGGAGTGTGAACTTTAGGCTCATACTTCTTATATGTATGTTTTCTGTGTCTTCTGAAAACATGTATCTAATCGTGGCATGACTTGGTTTTTTCATCTGTAAAACAAATATAGAAAATCATGTTTAATCTTTTATCAGTGTTTCAAGGCACGAAATTGGAAAGATGACCAAGGCCAGGACCTTCCCTGCCGTGGTAAGATCTTTCCTTAAGCCAGTGACTTTCAACTTGTGCATCTCAGAATCTTAAGTCTGTGCCGATTTTTCCCTCCTCCAGGTATTGTCACTGGGCAAAGGAATGAATGATCTGAAACCCAGACTCCCAACCACATTATAATGGAGGACATGGGAAGCCACTAAAGGATTTTAAGCAGAAATTGAGCTGGAGAAATTCTGAACTTACAGAGCTTGCTCTGTATAGTGGATAGAGTTAAGGAGACAAACCAGATGACAGACATGAAGGCAGAAGATTGATGCTTAGTAAACTGATGAAAAAGGGAAGGTTTATGAACTAAAAATGAACATAAAAATGACTCAAGAATGGGCAAGGCGAGAGAAGAATAATGACTGAGTTCCATATATTTGGTTTGAATGATGGTGTTTTAGTCAATTTTCACTGTTTTGACTAAAGAACCTGCCAAGAACAATTTTAGGAGGAAAAGTTTATTTTGAGGGCTAATGGTTTTTGGAGGTCTTAGTACATGGATATACTAAGCTCCATTCCTCGGGGCTAGAGGTGAAGCTGAAGGTCATGGCAGAAGGTTTATGTCCATGGAGCAGAGAGCTTAAGCTGTCACATCCACATGGAGAAGCAGAGCAGAGATGGAAGCTCCACGACAGATACAAAATATAAACCCCAAAGCCGTGCCCCCAATGACCCACCTCCTCCAGCCACACCCTATCAGCCCACAGTTGCCAGTTTATCCTTATAAGGGGATTAACACACTGACCCAATCATTTCACCTCAGCCTTCCTGAATTGTCGCAAGTGAGCTTTTGGGGGAAACTTCATGTCCAAACCATAAGAGATAGTTATGGTGAATTTAAGAAGGAGTCATCTAAAATGAATATTCAACTTTAGAGAAATATGAATAAACATGAGGACTGTGGTTCTCTATGTAGTTCTTTATTACCTAGATATTGATCAAAAAATTGGAAGGCATGTTAGGCAGTCAAAACAAAAAGATTCCCCCATTTAGCTACTCAAAAGCTACGTAAGTTTTGAAAACATGGCATTCTATCTCCAAGTTCATTTTTCTTTCATTAAACAACATACCTGAGTCCTAGGAAGATCAAAGGATTCATAGACATTTCAAGATGTGGACCATTAAATTTCTTGTGAAAGTCATGCTTTTCTTGTCAGTTCACCGAGTCAGTAAACGTGAGAGATGTCAGCAAAATATGATGGCACTTGAGAGTTGCATGTTCCCCCATGGTAGGGCTCATCCACCTTGGTCCTTAGGCACTGAAATGTCTGCTGGAAAGTCTCTCCACAACTTCTCAGCACTCCTGGGCCTCCTGTAAGTACAATGGGTCAAAATGATGCTCCACAAAGCCCAGGAAGAAGAGCTTACTTTTACTTGGAATGTCCTCTTTCACCAATTGCTTTTTCTTTGGACAGTTCCTTTATACTCAAGTGAATATTATTTGACTAATTTGGGCCTAATTGAGATTTCCTTTTAGAAATCCATAAAATGAAACTGGGAGATGGACTATGTTTATATGAAAGTAAAAATAAATAAACACTAAAAGTGAAAAAAGTAGGAAAAAAAGGTTACGTTTTAACTTCTCCCATTACTTTGAATTCCAATTTCTTGATCTCTATCACACAGCTAACTATTTGGCAGCATAAAAATATAGAAACATGTTAAGTGGGGATGTTTTCTTTTGTCACATGTAAGTAATTTATTAACAATCAACTACTAGAGCATAATGCATGAAGGCAAGGACTGGGAGGAGGAGTGGAGTTAGGGAGGGAGTGATCAAAAAGACTAAAGAGACTAAGTCCAGTCTGATCTCCATATGTCACTTCTTAGAGCCGTGATTGGCAGGATTGTTGGGCTGCCCTATTCTTGACCCATGAGTCATTCTCACGTGTGTGAGTGTAGGTGAAAGGACTTTGTAAATGGCAAGCCTTCTAAGTGCTACCATGTATAATGGTCTTCAGTGAAGACCTGTAGCTTTATGAGCAAAGAATACACACTCATTAACAGAAAGAAGTGTGAGTTTAGCTGCTGTCATCATCTCTTCCTCTTGTTATAGGGAAACACGTCCTTGTGGTGCATGCCCCAGAAAGTTCAAACGAAGGAACTACACCATTAATTAGGTTCTTCCTGGTCTGCTGTTCCCAGGAGGTGATTCATGTTGCACCACTCTTCATAAGGCCCTCATATTCCTGCATTGTTGTTGAAGTGGTGGCCACCAGGGAAAAGATACCTCTAAAGGGGAAGAGATATAATATTGACCTCCCTTTCAGAAAGACATTTTAATCCTTGCTGTGGTTTGAATGAGTGTCTCCCAAATGTCCATATGTGAAAACTGAGTCCTCAGGATAGCCATGTTGGGAGGAGCTATAGACCTTTAAGGGACGGGACCAGGGAGGAGATTCTTAGGTCATTCCCTTGAAAGAGATTAGGTGATTGGAGACTTTGCTGTCTTTCTCCACCACCCGCTCCAACTATGATATACTGCCCTTGCCAGAAGCCCAAGCCAATGGGGCTACTCAGTTCTGAACCTGAATCTCCAAAACTATGAGCCAAAAAAGAGCTATCCTGACTTCATAAGTATCCTGTGTCAAGTGTTTTGTAATAGCAATGGAAAACTGACTAATATATCCTTGTTAAGATTAGCCAAGCCTAGCAATCTAGCATTTGAGTTTCTGTTTTAAGTGTATTAATTTCTCATGAGTCCATGGGTCTTCATTATTAACCATGTTTGAATAGTAAGAATACCACTATTGCTTTTATAAAGCCTTTTTGGGTAAATGGGGGTAGTCACAGGGAGGCTGAGTCCATCTTTATCATTTTAGGTGAAATCAGTAGGAGTCAGGGCTTAGATGTCTGATGAGGCCTATTGAAAATCAGTCTTGGAAGGATACGGGATTTCTTTCTACTCCCTTCCTCAGCCAGTTTTCCTCCTGTATCTGCTATCCCTTCATTGCTTTGCCAGCCACTTGTCATCCAACAGAAAGTACAAGAACTGTCTGGGGGTTTTTTTTATAACCTGCCCATAAAAACTAGAAGAAAATTGAATGCAGCAAGAAAGGAACCCAGCACCCAGCAGTGAAAAGAGAGGGTTTCAGGGGTGAGAGTTCTTCCTTTCTTGTTCTTCAGTTGTTTCTATTTGTACAAAATGTGTTTCCTCCCTCAACTCATCCAGCTGTATTCCCAGCACATTGAAGAAAGGAGGGGGAAAAGCTATTTAAATTTATACTGTTGAATTTCTGTAGGACACCGAAATATTTTTGAAGTTAATGGGGGAGCTCTGAATAGTCTGTTTCAAATAATTACAGGAAAAAAATACATTGAAATAATTAGTAGTTGCTACTAGAACATTCAGCAAAATGAAATGACATCTTTGCATGCCTATTAAATGGCACTTTATTTTCAGTTTAGGGTGTTTTGGATGAAATTAGATGGCAAACATACTGCATCATTGAATGATTAGAAGAACTAGTATCATTTAGAGTTAGACTAGTACCATCATCAGCTTTTTTCTTCTTCCACTAAAAAAAAAAGTGCTGTGCTATCCTGTTAGGCGAGATTTTAATAGAAATGGGACCAACTGTAGCCCTTGAGACTTGAGCTTAAGTGGCTTATGTGAAATCCCTCGGATGCAAGGAAAGGCGTTAAACAGAATCTGATTATTCTATTTTTTCTAATTCTGGGATTCTCTTTCTACTCTGCTTAGAGAATGCATAAAACCTCCCACTCCAATATCTTCCTCTCTCTCAAAGAAGAATCTTTTTTGCCAAAAAACAGAAAATGGTCTTAATCTAATGAGTAAAACCACAATTATCTTATTTCATTCCTTGCCATCTTTAAGGTACCACTCCTCTCTATTAAGAAGAAAAAAATCTCAATTTAAAAATATTGACAAGAAATCTCATTTTCAACATTTTCATTCACCAAGGCATTTAATTCACTAAAGCATTTGCTAGAAAACGGATCACAACCTGTGGTCTGCGCCTTTCCTCCCCTCTCCTCCATCTTCCTCTTCTCTCTTTGCTTCCATCACAGTGCTCTGTTCCACTGCACTACTTCTTCTAACTGTTCCTTCTCTTCCTTTCTCACTCCAATTCAGGAACACAAAACAGAAGAAAGAACAAAGGGAGGAATAGAACAAAGGAGGAATAGATGCAGCACAACAGTGTCTCATAGATTCAGATGTGTGTTGGTTAATAAAGTAGTATTTTTTTTTAGTTTTATCATATTCGATATTGGAGGAATATTTTTGAGGCAAGAAGGACTGAAAAAAATCCATATGTTCTACTTTTCACCAATATTTGTCATTATGTTCCAAGAAATTTGTCAGAATAACTAACTGCTCTCTCATTAAAAACATATAATCAAAAAAGGTGTTTGGGAGTTCTGAGATTACAACCTTGCAGAGAGGAAACAGGCAACAGGAATACCCCACGAGAAAGTTAGGTTTCTGATCCATGACAGAAAATAGCAAAGGAATGAGAGAAGTGGAAATTGCTCTGCTCAGTAGCTTGACTCGGGGCTGTCATGTTCCCTTTCTGAGGCCTGGCCATCATATTGATGGGCCTCTCTGCCCAGGGTTTCCTTAGCCAATATACTCATACTTTCTCTCTCTAGGCTTGTTTGTCCAGGGGTACCCACAGGGATCCCCTGCCTGCTGCCACACCCAGGCCTCCAAGATGTACCTAGTGTCCTCTCAAAGAAGGGGGCACTGTCTGCCTTTTCTGCCCAGGAGGTTTTGCTCTGCATGCATCCTCCTGTGGAGCAGTTAAGAAAGTTTCTGAAGAAGAGAGGCAATTAGACTCATCGCTTTTCTTAATATTTGCTATTCAACTAGAACCCCTCCAATTTGCTCTTTACCCCAGAGGACTAACACCAAATTTGAATATTTATGTCAAAAACATAGGGAAGAAAAGGAAAATAGGCTGTGGGATGTCTGTGGAGGCAAAAAGATCTTTCCAGGACTCCCCAAAATACATGTGATCCGCTTCCACCTTCCTCATGGGTGCCCTATTGTCACACTGTCAACCTTGTTCCTGACATTTGGGGGCAGCAATAAAAAGAATTCAGACTGCTTGCTGCCTGCAGCCAACACTTGGGCCTCCCAGTGAGGAGTTTACTTTGAAATATTGCCTGTGGCCATCATTTAGCAGGACCACTTCTCTCTTCCCTTCCTTTCCTATGTCCCATCTTGTCCCTCAGGTCCTCCTCCTTCAGCACTGTCTTTCTCATCCCAGCATTTGCTGTTTGGGTTGAAGGTTCTCTTCTCATCTCTTCTATTGATAGAATCCAATTAGACTGCATGCTTGTCTTTTCTTTCCAGAGCTATGTTAATGACTTTCTCCTCTGTATCTCCCTTTCCCCTTATCCTAGAAGTAGCTCTGAGAGCTTCTCTAATGTGAACAGTTCCTATCTTGCTTGGTTTGTTGGACAAGCAGTGCTAAGCTTGATCATTAGCCTATCTCCATGCCAAAGGCTTTTCTTCAACTTGTTCCCCAGTACCCTGCTAGGATGAGCTCTGGACTGAGCGCTCTTGTCTCAACACAGCAATGTTTCTTGGCAGTATCAACCTACCTCTCCAAGAGGGAATTTGAGGCCAAAGCAAAAACAACCCAAAACCTTGTAGTGACTGCTGTTTGGGAACATCCCTGGAGGTGGTGCTACCAATCAAAACTGATTGTCCCTGTTCATCTTCTGATTGCCTCCCACTTCCGTTCTCAGTTCTGCAAATTCATCTTGACTCTAAGATCCTAAGAAGATCTGAGTATTTTCTTCCCCTTGTTCCCACTGCCTAGCCATGGCTATGCTGCATTTCTCCCCCAAACCCTTCAGCTGGGGCTATGTAAGAAGACAGTGTGGCTCTGTCTATAGCAGTCACTGCCAAAAGGAAAAGGAAAAAAATTTGGTTGTATAAGGCAGCAACCATACTGAAAGCCCTCGAGGGAAAGCCACAGCCTCAGTTCCCAAACTGGGTCGGTTCAAGCTTTGTGCTCTGAATTTATAGTGTCTGTACTGAGCCAATTTAAACAATTTCAATCAACAGGACTCATGTGGTAAATTGCATGTAACTCATCTTTATAAAGGAGAATAATCATGGACTTGGATTGAATTTGAACTTTGAGTGTAGTATAGTGATCCAGGAAGCCTCAGAGTTTCCTTGTACAGCTACTGAAACTAAAAACTGAAAAAAAAACAAACAACACCCACCCAAAAATACAAAACAACAACTAAAAAAAAACAAACAAACCAACCCAGGACCAGCCTTACTTTGGGAATAAGCCTGAAGTCAGTAGATCTATAACCATCATATTTTTCCTGTGGTTCTTGGGAGTGGTTGCCTTCCCAGCATTGAAGAGAGTTAAGTAACCTTGCCTAGTTTAATCAGAATAAAAAGAATAGCATCTACCACAATGTGTGGTTTTGTGTATTAAAAGAAATAAAATAATTGCTAATATTTATTATGCACTTTATATGTGCCAAGTGCTACTATAAGCACTTTACATGTTCGTGAAATGGTTCCCAGTACATAGTAAGTACCTAATAATTGTTGGATATCATTGTTAACAATGATATCATTATTAACAGTCATCAAAAACACTTTTAAAGCACACACTATGCAACAGGGCCTGTTCTGAATACTTTACATATCAATACACTTCACCTTCATCACAGGGATGTGAAGTAGCAACTCTTCCCATCATCCCCACTTTACAGATGAAGAGACCAAGGCACAGAGAGGCAAAGTAAAGCATTGTGAAAGGTTAAGAGCTGCTGAGTGGTGAAGGTGGGACCTGAGCCTTCGGATTGCTATAAAGAATGGCTCTTAACCACTGTCTCTTCTCCAACAAATATTGACTGAGTTCCTTCTAAATGCCAGGCACTACTCCAGGAACTAGGAATACATTAAAGCCCCAATGGCTCTCGCATCCTTGAGAGGATCAGAAAATAAACAAGCCAAACCAGTAAAATATCTACCATTCTAGAAAATGGTCAGAGCTGAGGAATACAAAAGGAGCAGGGAAGGTGGATAAGATGCTCCAGTGTGGGGCAATATTGAAATTTTGGACCCAAGGAAAGGAATGTGTGTCAAGTCCTAAGGAACAGAGTTAGCTTGTCTTGTCCATACAGGTAAAAGCATTCTAGGCTGAAGAAATGCCTGCAAAGACCCTAAGGCTTGGATTGTGGGAGTCAATTATGCTAATCAGTCCTATTCTTCACCCTCAACCCAAATTTCTAAGCTTAGCAAATATATCCCAGCACTAGGAATAACAATGAGGATTTGGAAGTAGTTTTCAGATCCTAGAAATCCTCATAATGATTTCAAATCTCTACAAATCCAACTGTGAACCTCCACATGGAATAGGCAAGACTATTACTGCCATGGGACCCCATGCAGGTACCTGGATGACACATTTAGAACACGTCACTCCCCACTCCTAAAGAACCTAGTTTGTTACTTTGGTTGTGTTTGGAGAATGTCAGAGAGGGGGCTAAAGCTGAAGATAACCTTATTTAAAACAACTTTGATCCAAGGATTGTAACCATTTAGTATTTATCGATTTTTCTTTCCTATTTTTAGGAAGGTGGGAACATGTTAATTAAACATTTTTGAGTGGAGCAGGTTTCCAGGGAGGATGGCTTAAGAGTCCCTGAGAGCTGCTGAATCCTTTATTGTCTTCATCAGAATTTCCTAGGAGATCTGAGGCTGGTGAACCATCTCATTCCCTTCCTCCTAGTCTGCCAGACTTGGACACTGGGAAGAGGATATCTGAGCTCTGTGCCTCTTTTAGTCTTAGCCTTTTATATGGAGAGCTATCAGAAGGATAGGTGAAGAGTTAATTTTTTTTCCATGAGAAATAAGACTAGTTCTGCCTAATTCACTGGCTCATGGCTCCATTGATTGTGAGCTGTGTTGGAGGCAACTGCTCTGGTACCTCAGCTTTCCCATGCACTTGACTGACAGTACATGGCAGATGGACAAAGTACTGGCTAGACAATCCCTAATGTTCTCACCAACAAAAACAAAGAGGAAATGCCCTGCTGGAAAAATTTTCACAGGGCTTGTGGGTCTGTGAGGCCTTGTAAGTGCCTCTACTGTCACAGAAACACACAATGAACTGAATTATATTTCTCTTTTTGATATATTTCTTTTGTCCCCAACTTCATATTTGTATCTTATTCTATGTTAAGGGTTTGGTGTTACTTCACTTTGCTTTTAACAATTACAAATATGTAACCCTACACTACATTACTTGATCTGTTCAATTCTTTTCAAAACTTCACTCACAAAACACATATTATTGCTTCCATTTCCCAGAGGAGAAGGAAGTCTACAGATATTATATGCTTTACTTCAAATCGAAAGTTAGTAATTGGCAAAGCATTAAAGATTAAGATTAATACTCAATCTTTATATTGTACAGCCTTCCGCATGTCATCTTCCTACTATCTGAAAATGTATACATGCACAGATAGCCCCTGACTTGCGATGGCTCCTCTTAGATTCTTTGACTATACAAAGGCATGAAAACATACCCAGTCAACCATTGTGTTTTTCACTTTCAGTACAGTAGTCAGCAAATTGCATGAGCTATTCTATGCTTTATGATAAAATAGGTTTTGCATTAGGTGATTTTGCCCAACATTAGGCTAATGTGTTCTGAGCATTTAAGGTAGGTGAGGCTAAGCTGTGATGTTCAGTAGGTTAAGCGTATTAAATGCATTTTCTACTTACAATATTTTCCACTTATGATTAGCTTATCAGAATGTACCCCCATCATAAGTTGAGGCACATCTGTGTATATGTATTCACCACGCATACTCACATACACTACACAAACACACATATCTAATGTCAGAGAAAGGAAATACATTTCCCCATCTTAGACTCATTGAGGAACCTATAATATCAGACATATTGGAAAGAGAAAAGCATACACATTTATTTAGTGTATGAAGACTCAAAGAAATAGAGAGCCCTGCATGTATTTAGGATGGATAAAGAGTGGATAATCCCGGGGAAACACGCTTACGCAAACAGGGAGTGATCTACTTGTAACATATGGGGAGGGGCATAGCAAGGCCTCTCTGTAGCTCTGTGTCTTTGAAAAGAAGGAAGCTCCTTTTCTGGGTTTAGGGAGGATATCTCTCACATAAGGGTCTTATGAACTGCTTCAGGAAAAAGGGTGGGAAATTTAAGAGTGATCTTCCAGCTTGTGCTGTTTTTCAGGGTAGTGTGTTGTTAACTGTATCAAAACACACACACACAC
Source organism: Aplodontia rufa (assembly GCA_004027875.1). Taxonomy (NCBI): domain Eukaryota; kingdom Metazoa; phylum Chordata; class Mammalia; order Rodentia; family Aplodontiidae; genus Aplodontia; species Aplodontia rufa. The sequence goes on along the minus strand of PVKS010001907.1, from coordinate 117,839 downwards.
ACACACACACCACTGCATTTTGAAGGAATGGGAGTGTCTAAAAGGTTGAAGTCCTTTATGCTTTTGGCAGAACAGGTATACAAGTCCAGAAACTTACCAATAAGCAAATGGTGCTGGTTCCCTAGAGGTGAGGAGACATAAAAACCTATGATGAATCCAGCAGCCTTCTTTTGAGAAGTCCTAATGATTTTGCCATTGTAGTTAAATCTACAAAAAAACAGGGCACATTCCTATGACTCCAGCCACTTGGGAGAAAGAGCTGGAAGAGGGTATCTGAAAAGGAGGTGAACTGGCTCCCTACCTGAAGGAACCAAAACCAGGAAGTATGAACAGAGCTATAACCAGAAGGAGGAGTCAGGGGAGGAGAGTGAAGATGCTGATTTTAAAAAAGATGATAAAATGAATGAAGCATAGAAGCAGCTTTAATAAAGATAGTCAGAAGTTTAGAAAAAGAGAAGAGTCAATCGAGGCTGAAATAAAATTCCTAAGAGAAAATGACTTAGACTGGGCTTAGGAAGAATGATTTGATGTGGAAATGACCATAGAATTCATAGAACTTCTCCCCCAGGGCTCAGGGACATTCTAATTTCCCATCCAACCTGTGCCTGAATTATAAATTTATGGGTTGGTTATAGGCTATGCTAGGCATAGTTCAACTAGGCATCCTGGCTTTTTCATCTCCAAACTGTTAGGACCTCAAAAGAGAGTGTGGACAGAAACTGTGATTTCCAGGTTCAGATAAAAATACGAATACACCCTAATTCCCTAGTGAGATATTGATAATTAAACCTCAGGCTGCTCTATTAAGGAAATGCTAACCCTTCAGATACAGGCATGGCCTACACACAGAAGCCTCTGCAAATCATCTTAGAGTGAAACACGGAGTAGCACATACAGAATGGGTTCTAAGATCCGGTTATCCCACGTATCTCTGTGAAGAGATTCAACTGTCAATCACATTATTCTGATCCAGGCAAAAACATTCCATCCCATTGAGACTGGTCTTCTTGGCCTTCATTGTGCAATCCCTTTTCTCTACCTCCTCTTGGTTTTAGATGGAATAATTTCCTCACTGCCTCCACAAAGTTAGCTCTTTGTTCAGTAAGCTGGATAAGTGTAATCTCTCCACTGAGGATTAATAAACAGTTCAACACCTGATGATGTGACAACATGGCTTAGGGTCTGTGCCACTTCACCTATAAAACTCAGCTATGCATTCCATCTTGGACAGATCTCTTATGAACGGAGGATGATGCTTTGAGCAAATTACTTAACCTTTCTGTGTCCCAATTTTTCACCTGCTAAAAGGGTATCAACAAAATCTTGCTTCCTAATCATATATTTGGCTGGTGGTTAAGTTCTTGATTCTGTTAGTGGTCATCTCGCTCTTCCCACACTTCTTGGTTTAACATGTGGTCTGGATAGCAATTATAATCTTCTTAAGAATTTTATTTGTTAGTCATAGTGTTTACTCAGAGTAGGCACTTGATAGAAGGCAAGTCAATCAATGAACTTACTATGAAGTTACTTAAAGCTGGGAAGAAGCATTTGACTCTGGTGATAAAGGAATAAGGATAAGCTTCTGACTGGCAGATTTTTTTCCCTCCATCACGGGCAAAACAGCTGGTCTATACTGATAGCAGATATGAGTAAAGCTGACACAGAGGGTGGAGAAGAGATGAGAGAGAGCCAGGGAAGAAAGGGAAAGAGAGGGAGAATATAAGATAGTGAACAAGAAGAAGAGAGTCCTGACGATGTCTGTGTCTCTGGTTCTAACTACTGTGGTCCCAGGATACTCCCTATAATCTTTGTTTTTATGCACTACTTATGTTAAATTCCCCTCTCACTTAAGTCTATTTCATACAACTAAGAGTCAGGACTACCTGGCTGGGTAGTTCTAAGCAATAAATTATGCAATGCATATTAAATGTTTAGAATATTGACCAGCCTACAGTTAAGCACACAAGCAATGTTATCTTGTCTGTCTTTCCACCATCTTCCCAGTCCAAGAGAGTGGTTAGGTGCCTGGACTCAGGATACCAATTTCTTGGCTGCTAGACCCAAGTTGACTGCTCATTATGTTTGCCTTGAGCAAGCTATTTCTCTACATCTTAATATTCCTATTATAAGACAACTATAGGCGAATTAGCTCAATATTCACCAAGGACTTAAAATATTCTTTGTTATCATCCTTATCTAAACCTTCAGTTTACAGGGTTATTTCCCCTATTAACTTGAGTCAGAACTACTCTAAATGTAGGCTTCTTATCGTACTTCAGCTTGCCCTATCAGATGTCACATATGAGATGTATAGTAGGCCTTCATAAAATATTGAATTGATAACCAGAGAACATTCTTTTATAAAATACTCTCTAGCTATTTAGTGCAGACTGGCTTTCACTTCCCAACTAAATCCTTCATAATGATAGGTGACAGGTCACATGCTAGGGACATTGGTAGGAAGTGTTTAAGTATCCCCTGCCTGATTTCTGGGCCACATCTGATGAGCATTTTAAAAATGTACCAAAGGCATTTATAAGTAATTTTTCCTTTGCCTTCTTAAAGTTTCTCAGAAGCAAATAGGAAAAGCTATGCTATGTGGCAATGACAGCACTACTTTGTCCCATTCCTCAAAGTACTGGCTTTGGGATGCTAAATGGAGCTGTTCCTAGACCTGACTCCAGCAAGTGCTCTATGAAATTCTTAGCAACCTTTGAGGTGACTGTCATAGGGGAATCGTAGGATGATCTTGCTCCATAGGGCAATTATGAGATTATCTTCCAGTTCTGCTGGGGACTGGCACTAATGGCAGCTCAGAGCAGCTGTGGTATCTGAAGGAGGAGGGAAAAAGCCTTCAATCCATAGTGCCGTCAGCATAGCAGTGAACGCTACCTCTGTCTCCAGCTGATTTCATCTAATGTGATAACACTCATGATAATAAATATTGTTAAAAATAAAAGTCACTCTGGGGATTGCGAATCACTGGGACAGGTGTTCAGAATGAGAAGAGTGCAGTAATTGGGTGACTTATTCATTATTGGAAATGCCGTTTAAAATCTATTGCATTTAAAAAAACAATACTTCAGCTGCTCTCTGGCCTTCCAAAGTCATTAGCGGGTGTTCTTTATCTGTTTGTTTTCCTCACTGAAGTGAGGATTTTAATGTCACATAAGAACTAACTTGACTCAGTGCCAACATCTCAGAGTGAATGATGCAGTCTTCTGAGGTTCACACATCACTCCACACAATGTCTCTCCTCTTTAGAGTGCACGGTTTCTGCAGTCAGGAGACAGGGTGGCAGGGATGGACAGAGAGCTATGACAATTCCTGTTTGACAACAAACTCCATGGAGCCATGAGGGAAACCCATGATTCCCTCCAAGTCACACAGTCAGGCTGCTAAAGAACTTTGCGAGAGCCCCATGTGTCCCACCTTTCAGTCCATGCTTTATGACAGGATATGTAAATCAATATCAATTTTTTTTTTCAGAAAGATACCTCTGCTGGCATTTTTGAAGCACCATGTTCATCTTTATAACAATTGGGAAAGGGTGTACAAAAGCAACAGTCCCATGATGGAAACCAGAGTGACTGAGCTCCCAGTAGGAACAAAATAAGCTCCAGATGTCATGTAGCAAGTTAGGAACTCACTTTTTACTTAAAGGTGATTTTGAGACAGGCATGTTCACACATGCCTCTAATTCCAGTGAATCGGAAGACTAGGGCAGGTGGTTTGTAAGTTAGAGACCAGCCTCTACAACTTGGTGAGACCCTGTCTCAAAATAAAAGTAAAAACATTTGGAGATATACTAAAAACGCACCTGGGCTTCATTCCAATACCAAACAACAACAACAACAAAAACCCAAAACAAGGTTGCTTTTAAAACATGCACATGCACTCTACATGCCTTTTTATAATCTTGGTTCCCAATTCCACATGAATTACCCATGCTTTGAATTTTTAAGGGTGTGTTGGCTTCTGGTCATTGGAGGAATCCTCTCCATGTTATTTCCACACATATGAGAAATTAAATCTGAGAACTTGCTTTGGATTAGAAAATTTGATCATCTTCTGTAGGGAAAAAGGAAAATTTTAAGTGTGAACAGGTAACTGTATAAGTACTTTACTTGTATTTTGACTCTGTAAAGTTGTCTGAGAAACTTTTGTGCTAAAGCTTTATTTCTTAAGTTCTAAAGGTAAATACTTTAGAACTTAACTTGCCTATGAAAGATACTTCTTTAGGAATGGGGTGAGGAGTGACTACAACATTCTTTTGTCCTTTAAGGAGACTAGATAGAGCCACTCAGTCACACATACTAAAGATAGGTGCCCAGGAAATATTGACAATAAACGGGAAAGTGTCTTCATTCCATTGGATGCTTGGGACAAGGTAGCAAACTGAAGACTGGGGATGAAAACATCAAAGAGGCAGAGCCTCTGCCCTCTGGAAATTCATTGGTGTTTCCAAGAATTCATGAGCGTTGGTACCAAGGCAGCTTAGATTGTAGCGATGTCACAAAATGGACCATCCACCAACATGATCAGACACCTGCCACAGAATGAGGCCTGGGTTCTACTCTCCCCTCCACCATTTAATATTTCTTTCCTCTGGGCTCTTACTTGTCCTTCAAAGCAGATGTCAAACTTTATTTCCTGAGAAAGAATTTCCCTGAAATCCTTCAGTTGAGGTTAGGTCTCCTGTGTATTTCTCTTCTGACATTTATGAAAACTATAATTCAATAGATATGTATGCAGTTTCTTGTGTACCACTGGTTTCTCTCAATAGGCTGGAGAACCAAGAGGGTAGAGACCATGTATCTTGTCCCTATTCTGTCCTCGGACCTAGCACCATGCCTGGCATAAAGTAGATATTTGAAAATAAATAAAAGCTGGAGGGAGTACTGCCTATGTTAGTCCTGCATGAGACCAAAATTAATATTTAATTTCAAAAAGTTTTAAAATGCTTAATCCATAAAGAAAACTATTTAGTCCTTTTAATTCATCCCATAGTTTGGAACTTTGCCCTAGGAGGAAGTGACTTCCTTCCGGATGGGAACACTGGGAGAAGTCGGTTCTGAAGGTTTGGAAAGATGGTAAATGCAGGTCTTTTGTAAAATTTGTCTCTCCCTGTGTATCAACTCTTTCCTATTTTCTTCATCTTATGGGCCCTGTGGAGGAGGGAGAAGGAGTCTAGAAATTCAGCACTCACCCCCCTCTTTCCTAGGCTCAGCCAACGTCCTATAAAGCAAGTCGATGAAGAGGCAGCCAGAGACTGTCTCATCACAAGCAGCTTATAGGGCAAGGAACTCCCAACTGGCTGCTGAATAGTGTCTCAGATATACCAAAGAGGTAAATTAAGTGCATTAATCTCGGTGAGAGTCACAATTGAGGCATTCAGGGCTGCACAGAAGTTTCCAACAATTGGCCTCATTTGCTTCAATAACAAATAAAAAAAAAGGCAGAGGGGAGTTTGGGTGGGTATGGGCGGCTGTTTCCTGCTCTCCTATTCCAGACGGGTAATCAAAATGAAGTTCCACATTGAGAATATGCATTTAATTTTATTCTATACTTGAAAGCAAACACATTTGGCCTTTTCTCCCATAATAAGGCAAATCCTTTTTCTCTTTTCATTTAAGAACATAAAGATGATACTGGTGACACCAAGACCCTGAAAGCTTCATTTCAGCCTCCTTTTGGCATAAAAAGGCAAATTTATTCAGGTTAAGATAGTTTTGTTGTGGGCACACAGCGTTTGTTCTTTTCAACCCATGAAGCTGCAGAGTATGAATCTAGTAATGTTTTTATTTCTATTTTTCAATCATCTAGTTTCTATCCATGAGCCTGTAAAGCCTCACCCGCCCCTAATCAAGGCCTAAGATTGACTAGACATTTTGTGGGAATTGAGAGAAAGTTCAGCATAAATCTTGCACAAAGCAAGCATGATTTTGGGTCATTTGCAGGAGTTTGCATGGAACATTGTATGACAAGAAAGGACACAGGACTAACGAGCTTTGGCTCTTGGGAGCAATTTTGATGGAGCAAGTTAATGCTAATAACAACAACAGAGCCCACTTGCTATGTGCCACTTATCTTTATTTCGATTTTCCCAGGATAATCCAATGGAGTGATACCATGACGAATTTACTCCTTATTTGTGGAAACAACCTTAGAGAGGTCCAGAAAATTGTCTTAAAGCCCACAACTAGTACAAGAAGAAGCCAAGACTTAGACTCAGGGCAACTGATTTAGAAACACAAGCTTTTAATAGCTATTTTGCACTGCCTCAGGGCTTGAATTGCCCTCGTAGGTATTTGGTTTTCTTTTTGATACTATTTAATAATGTTTCTCTCCCAGGAGATTGGTAGAATCAACTCAGAAAACGTTAAGTAGATTGGAAATTATAAAACTAATAGAAAGGTAAGGTATTATTACCATTGTTATTGTAGGACTTACCAACCCAGATATTGTAAAATAGTCCACTCTCAGATAGCTTTTTAACAATTAGCTTAACATATAGGGACAAAATCCACTCCTATGGGCTAAAGGTAGTTTATATAATACACTGAGAGCTTCTCTGCAAAGAATTTAATCCCCAGGCAGAAAATTAGGACATTGGAATGTGGGGAAGGGTATAATCTCTAGAACAAGAGGTCGGTTTGTTCTGAACCCACAATGTAGACATAATGGAAGTAATTAAACTGGGTTGGTGTGAGCATCTTTAGATCTTAAGGGAGTCAGAAATAAAAACAAAGGTTAATCTAATAAAGATCAGTGGGCTTCTACTCTAGGCTATTGATGCCCCACTGATTTCCCTTTGTATGTAAATGGTACCATACATGTTCGCAGGATCCTATTGGTTTACCACCTTACAGATTTCTTTCATAACATTTGAAGGTACAAGAATTAATGTTCCAAAGAAAGGCTCTCAGCCAATGGCATATGAGAATTGGAGAATAAATCCAAGAGCTTCATCATCCCTGTATTGATACAATCTCCCAGAGGTCTCCTGACTAAATGAACCTGATAGTTCTAATGATGTCTTGCTTGGTAATCCACCCCAGTTTCAATTCCTTCTTGTTCCTGTCTTACTTCCCCATTCACCTTCCAGTGCTTCATGAAGTCACTCCTTACATTAGGTACATGCTCTCAAATTCTTATCTCAGGTTTGCTTCTGAAACCCAACCTAAGACATAGAGTAAGTGAGATGAGAAAGCTCTTCCTGCACAAAGGTTAACTAGCAGGAAGAAATATGATGATTCACTCCCCAGACCAGCAGCAGGGACAACAGAATAGATGCCTACGGCAGGCTGTTTGTGAAGGTCAACTTTGATTCTCAGTGCTGGTTTCTGATGAGATACAATTACCTTATGAAGACACTAGCTAGCATCCAAGCTCAGAGCTTTGCAGATCACCAGTGGTAAGATAAGAGTACACATCCTCTAGAGAACAGTGATCTCCTGAGCCCTGATCATTTGGTAATGATAGTCATTCCACCAGGAACCTGCTAATCTCAGAATATGCCTGTGTTAGTCAACATTTTGTCCAAAATATTTGTGAGAAAAATTTCTGACATGAGCAACTTAGAGGAGGAAATTTATCTTAGCTTATAATTTTAGAGGTCTCAGTCCCTGATTGGCCAATTCCGTTGCTCTGGGCCCAGCATGAGGCATAAGGGTAGTGGCAGAGGAGGCAGAGAGAGTGGAAATGGCCACGGAGAAGGTGAACCTTTCCAGAACACGCTCCGGATGATCAACCTCCTCCAGCCAAGCTTCAACTGCCTACAGTTACCACCTAGTCAATCCATTCAATCTAGGATGAATTGATTAGCTCTCATCATCCAATCATGTGAATTCACCTCTGAATATTCCTGCATTAACACAGGAGATGTGGGAAGACATCTCATACTAAATCATAACAATGTGTTCTCAAAACTATGATTTTGGGGACATCGGTATTATCTGACAATATTTGTATTGTAATATTATGCAGTTGGTTTTGAAAGTTTTTTTTTGTACTATATCTATTTTTTTTTCTTTAAATCTCATCCTTACTTGTTTCATGGAATTTTCTTTTACCAAATGAAAAGGAAAGAGAATAAATTTTGGAGAGGGAAGGATCATGGATCAGAAAAGTGAAATTCTTCCAAGGCTTTGCTTCTCACTAATCCCGATTCTCTGAAGAGGAGCTGCAGCACTTGGATTTCAATTCAGTTCATTAATAAATGAATTATGCAATTAGTTGATATACAATTAACTGGATTCACAACGCATGTAGAGCTAACTGGGTCAGCCTGCATTTGTATGACTGTAATGTGCCTAAATGAATATGCCATCAAAGGACATGCAGTGGAATGACGAATCAAATTTGTCTCAGGCAGAGAATCAGGCCTGCCAGCTGCTGAAAGTTCTGCAGATGAAACGTTGGTTTGAGCTGGCAGGAGAAACAAAGGCAGCACAATGTAGGACCCTGTGTGGCACTCTCTCCATTATAGCAGCATTGTTCTCCCCAGATGAGCTTGGACAGAGATCAATAAATCCTGAATCCTCCTGGGCAGAAAGGATGAGCAATTGGATTTGGATTGGGATCTATCAATCAATCACTAGCCAAAAGTGGCTCTGGCAGCACAAAATGAAAATCTCTTAGTACAACATAGTCCTTCCCTGGGACCTGAGATTGTGACTGACCCAGATACAAAGTCAATCAAAATACTCAATCCTGTGATATCTAATTCCAGCCAGAAAATGTAAGCCAGTAGAATATTCAGTTGTGGTTTGTGAGTGTGAATAATCAATCCATGTCTGGGAATTTGTCTTGTAGTTAAGGCTTTGGTGATCAGGTTAAGGTTGAAATCAGAAGCTCACTGACTCTCTGTGACCATGTTGCTGCTGGGGTGTGTGATTCCCTTATTGGGAGAGAGGTAATCTTATGGGAATTTTTAATTTTAATGTAGTTAATTTTGCTTTAGTGTTCTTCAAAACATTTTTGAGATTCCTGAGGCTTTCTGGATCAGAGTCTATACTCTAACAAGTTCTCCTTATAATTCACACATATGTGCTGTCAGAAAAGCATGACTTTACAACATCTCACAGTCATGGGAAGAATCATTGCAATAAAGTTAACATTGCAAGCTCTACTAGTTTGAGGAGGCCCTGTGATACAATAACTCATTATTGATAAGAACACATTGACATCACTATCCTTAGCACCATCACTAGACCAGACAATATGGGATTTGGGGTCTGCACTGGACTTTGTTACTAATTTGTTTCATAAATTGCCCCACCTCAGAAGGTTCATTTCCTTATTTATAGAATATGAGGACATAAATTTGCTAGCTCCTTGTACCATCTACGAATACTGCTCACATGGCAGTTTTGAGTATTGGTCTTTGGATCTGTTGTAGGTTTGGGTACATAATAAGGGAGTGTCATTGATAAGTGTATTTCTTTCTCAGCTTCCATTTCTTAAACTGTAAATTGAACACATTTTCAGTATTCAGTTGTATGAATTTTGGCAAATGAATCCCATATAACCCAAATGCAATTGAGGTATAGAGTGGTTCCACCACCCCATAAATCATGGTGAACTACTCTGCTGTATTGGCATTCCAGCAGACTGCACAGTGGCTAAGAAGGAGGGACAGTGAAAATGCTCCAGTACCTTAATTGGGGTGATACTCACATGGAAATACATTTCCCCAAATGTGTAGAACTGTATACTTGTGTTCCACAAAGGAGTCCATTTCTTGTATGAAAATTATAGTTCAGTAATAGTTAATTAAAAAGTGAAGACTTGGGGCTGGAGCAGTGGCTCAGAAGTTACCATGTTTTCCTGGCATATGCAAGGATGTGGGTTCATACCCCAGCACCATGCACATAACAAAATGTTGGAGCAACAAAGGCCACATGAAAAACTAAATAAAAATTATTTCTCTCTTTCTCACTTATTGTCCCTCTCCCCCTTAAAAAAAAGAAAGAAAGTCTCTTTGGGATAAAGGAGATCTTGATCTCTCTCTCCAAGATCAGATTTTCTAATGTCATTCTACAGTGCAAACTCAAATAGGAGAGGAGCAGGAAAAGGTGAATTAAAGGTTTGGAGCACCTGGATGTGTGTTTGTTAAACAATCATTGCATCTATCTGTCTTTTGGTTGAACTGCATAGTGCTTCTCTGGTCGTTATATTTTTCATAAGGGTAGTATGAGTGGAAGCTATGACTCCCCATGGAAACATGCCTTCTGGGACAGGGGCATTAGAAAACTCCAGAAAAGAGGGGCAGTGCTAAAACCTAAACTTTCCTCAAAGACCCAACTGTCATCCTATAGCCACCCAAGAGGGAAAAGGAGACAAGAGAAATTCCTTCATCGCTCTCCCAAAGCTCAGAGAATTTGCTTGAAAACAAAAATGCGTGCACACAAACACGACCCCCAAGTGTCAAATGTAAAGAAGTGAGCAAATTGCTGAAATGAGTTGAAACGCACTCTCAGGACTTCTTACCACAAGCTGTTAGTCTCTGACCTGAGTTGACGATCAGATCCAATTAGCAGGTGCTACCTTAAAATTATACAGCTAAAAGGTCACCTTAGAGATCAGCTAGTCTATGGACTTTTACACTATTTTTAGCTATCAACTATTTCCTTCAAACCAAATCTTATGCAGATATGTAAACTAATTAAATGGATAGATGCATAGGTGATCTAGTGGAAGCAGAGGTGGGATTCCAGCATCCCAAACACCCGCATCCCGGGGTGGCCTCTGAAGAATCCAGCTTGACAAGCATGAGATCTGATTCAGTGCCCTCATTTGATTGATTAGGAGTCTGAGGCTCCAAGGGTCATAGCTCTAACCTTAGGCAAATGTAGAGAGCTCCTGACAACCAGTAAAAGAGAATGTTGTGGGTTTTTTTGTTTGTTTGTTTATTTTTGTTTGGTTTTTTGTTTTGTTTTGTTTTTTACCATTATATAAAACTTTCTGACTAAAGGCACAGAAATCCATTACTATGTTCCATTCTGAGTCACTCCAGGGAGAATCCCGGGAACTCCATGTAGAAGTCAGGCAGATCAGATTTGCTTAGCAACCACAGGCCATTATTCACTAAGCGTTTCTTCCCAGAGTTGGTGTTGCCATTTAGAGAATCCCCTACCACCCAGACTAGAATGGGAAAGTGCCTTTGCCTCTAGAAGGAAATGGGGGCCTGAAATAGGAAGGAAAGGAGAACAAGGTGGGGGGCAAGGAACGGGCAGAGACAGCTGTGTCTTGTGTCCTGGAACCACCTGCGGCTTGTATCAGCCTCCCACATACCCTCTCCCCTGTACTTCGTATCCAAGCAAACTGTTGACACCTGAGAACCCAAGGCCCACAAAGCTGGATGAAAGCCATGCTTAGACCTTCTTCACACCCAAAAGTGGTTCCTTAACAGGCTTTCCAAGAGCAAGCTCTCAGGACAGACAATAACTGAACAACAAGGTACTTCAAGCTGGTGTCTCTGGAGGCAGCAGCGTACCTAGGAAATGCAATGATTCTATCACTTAAAACCAGGGCTGTCACATCTCCCAGGACCAGCTGATTTCCCATACTTTGCTCTCTCAACTACACTAGTAACAAGAAGCTGTGTCACTATCCCTTTAGAGTTAGTCTAACAGTTGGAGGTTAACGATGTCTACAGAGTATCAAAGCTCCTACTCCTGCTCCCATCATCTTCTCCTCCTTGTTCAACTTTTAATTAGTTCCTAGGTTCCCTGGAAGGAGGAATGGACTGATCGATCTAAAGGAGTATCAATTTGTTAATGAAATATTATTTATAGCTGTCCTGGAATAGCTATGAACCATGGAAGACATGAAAGTGTCTCCAAGAACATGCCCTGGGTCTAGTGTTGCCTGCTCTGTGTCCTAATCTCTACCCCAAATTTCTACCCACAATCAGATGACCTGAGTCTCAAAAGTAAGCAGATCTTGAGGGGAAATGGGGTGTCCTTCAAGGGCCCAAGTTCTGTGTTCAGTTTCCCATGGGCTCAGAACACAAGCAAAATGGGTCCACAGCCCTATGAAGAATAACTTCCCTTATTGTAGAAGGAGTTGGGATTCATGGAGAGCCAAATCCTCACACTTGTTTTATAATTCTTACCTTGTTAATTATCCTGGACCAATAGCCAAAGAAAGCAAAGAAATTTCCCAAAAGATATTTGAAGATGAACTAGTTATACTCTGAGAAACACTGAAGGATTCACCTGAGTACAGGATCAGTGGGGCTTGATGACCTGCAAAGTCTGCATGTCTGATGAATTTGTTGATGGCGACAACAGTGGAGGCATGGAAAACTGCTGGTCTCCAGACATGTGTTTTTCAGTATGATGGCAAAAGCCACGTGTTATTTGTGCCCACTGTACTATTAAAGTCTCTGCTACTGTGGGGTTCTGTTGACAATGCTGCTCTAGGCATTTATTCATTCATCTGTCAACAAATTCGTGAGTACCTAACAGGTAGGTACTAGTATGCTAGGTACCATATTAGGATCTCAGATTACAAAGCCTATGGGGCCCAGGAGGTTACAGAGAGGTGACCTGACTCTGTGTAGGCAGATCTTGAGGTGGAATGGGATAGGGAGAAGAACTAGCATATACACAGTAACAGCTCTCCTTTCCTTTGTTTCTCTGGACTCCGCTTTTGGTCAGTTCTCAACACTTCCGCTGAATTCTTTTACTTAGTTATTGACTAGCAGAGTCTCAGTTTCCTCATTTGTAGGATGGGAGCAAGATCTGCCTTACAGGATTATTTTAGGTAACAAAAACCTCAGCACAGGAAGGTGTACAGCTCTGTGTATGATGCATATTAAAACGTCTATAAATATTATTATTATTATTTTTTTTTTTTACCAGTAGTAGATATCTGTCTCTCCCAGGCTTCCCTGCCCAGGCACTGGCTGCAGAGTTGTGCCTTGTAGTGTGGCCACATGTTCTACCTGTGAGCTAGGCTAGAATGCTGCTGTTAATTGCAGCTATTTCCAGCCCACAGTGGAGCCTTCTTTTCTTTTTCCTTGCTTTGTTTTGCAGCAGGTGGTTCTCATTATTGTTCAGTGAGGTGGTAGTAGCAGACACACTGGCAAGTGGCATGTGATTCACGTACCAGTCACGTGTCTTGTGTCTGGGAATGTAGGCAAACTCCACTGTGCATGGAGCCTGAGATCCTCTCTGGTTAACCTTAGCCTACTGGGATGCAGCCTTGTAATGGGGAAAGGGTCAGACACTGGAAACCCAACTCTGTTGCTTATCAGCACCCTAACATTGGGCAAGTTATTCATTCTCTCTTTACTTCAGTTTCCTCATCTAGTAAACGGGTGTCTTAGTCTGTTTTGTACTGATTTTACAAAATACTAGAGACTGGGTAATATATAATGAGTAGAAAATTATTGGCTCATGGTCCTGGAGGCTGGGAAGTCTGAGATTGAGGGGCTGCATCTTGTGAGGACCTTCTTGCTGAATCATTCCATGGTGGAAAGTGGAAGGGCAAGAGACTGAGACAGAGACAGAAAAAGACAGAGAGAAGAGAGGCAAAAGGGGATTGAAATTGTCCTGTTATATGGAACCCACTCCCAAGACAATGAACCCTCTCTGGTGATAACAGCATTAACCCATTCTTACAAGAAAAGCCTTAATGGCTTAATTGTCTCTCATTAGAACCCCATATTGCCCTAGGGATTAAGTTTGCAGTACATGTTTTTTGGTGGACACATTTAGTTCATAGCAGTGAGCTATTACTCTGCAGCTCACAGGATTGCCATCATAAGTGTTATAATAATCTGCAGAAGGCAGCTAGTATAGTCCAATAATTATATGCAATATTGTTTTTTCTTCCCTTCTGGTGTTAAGAATTCAAAAATTTTCATGTAGAGCTGAAAGTATGACACAGCGGTAGAGCATTTGCCTAGCATGTTCAAGACTCTGGGTTCTATACCAGCACCACACAGACAAAACAACAACAACGTTCTATTGTAGAGAGACTTTTTAAAAGATCATTGTGTTCATTCAACATCACAGGTTCCTTATCTACTGCATGCCAGGTACTTTCATTACAAGATGTGCTTTAATTCTCACCTGAGCCTATGAGAGAGGTTTATCATTTGCATATGGAAGCAAGGAAAATAGAACTCAGAGACATGCAGTAATACCTCCAAATTCACATAGCCAATGTGACAGAGGGGGGTTTCCAGTTCCTGACTCTTGACTCTAAACTCTTCCCCTCATCCTTTTCCCTGCACAACCTGTAGCTGCTTCATGAAGAGTTAAAAAGGCAGGAACTTGCATGCCTGGAGCATGCAAGTGTCCTCACCCACCGTCATAGAGGAAACCCAAGAAGAGGGGGGATCCAGTGAGACAGTGGTGGAAAACAGCTGGGTAAGTGTACTGGAAATCAGGCTGGAGTGGTGGCTCAGTGGTTACGGTGCTTGCCTGGCATGCGCGAGTACACAGGTTCAAACCCCAGCACTCACGTACACAACTAAGTGTCAGAGCAATGAAAGCCATGCTAAAAACTCAATAAAAATTGATTCTCTCTCTCCCTCTCCCTCCCTCCCTCTCTCTCTCACTGTCATCTCTCTCAAAAAAAAAAAAAAAAGAGAGAGAGAGAAAGACTACTGGAAATGCTCTAGCTGTGCATCCTTCACAGGCAGAATGATTGGGGCAAAGGGCAAATGGTCTTCCAAGAGTAACACTCAAGGAGCAGCCTAGGTAACTAGAATTGGACAAATTGAATTCATATAAACAGCACCCAGATGGGAGCCTTTAGATCAGAAGGTAAATCCTGTGTCCTCACTGCAGTGTCCCTGGGCCCTCCTGTGTGCCCCAGTTACAGATCCAGTGATTTCCCTCAGTCCAACTCCCACTTCATCACCCAGAGCAAACTTTGATTATCAAACTTTCACCTACTGCTGTTTCACCCATCTGTCCTGAATCAGCAGAACTGGAGAAAATGCTCTCCCCAGAGATTCCTGCCTCAGGCTCTGCTCCTGGAGGTGCTGGTGACGATGTCATGCTGGGTATTTAAAGCACAAGTCTTGAAAACTCCACTTTCCCATTCTATATATAGCGCCTTTTGTCCAATTTCCACTCAGTAATGCACATCTTATACAATACATCGTGAATACACAGTGTAATGGTCTTGGCTATAGTTTGGCAGGGAGGTGCTGGGACCAAAATATAACTTCTCTTTAGATCAAGACATAAGACTAATCTTCATAAAGAAGAGTTTGGAGCAGGTAGCAGTGTCAGCAATGGAGTGGGACATAGACACATCAATATGGTGTGTTTGCTAGTAATTGCTTCTATGGTGTTTATGGTGACAGGTGTCCCATGCAATGTAAATAGTGTGGATTTGTCACGTTTATGAAGTATTTTACATTTTTACTTACAGATATGAATATATGAGCACTTTACATAGATGAATCTACCTGTTCCTATAATAATACTAAAAAAGAAAATGTGGATTATTATCCCCATTTTCCAGATGAGGAAACTGAGACACAGAATTATATATCTGGTATATTTCTGTGAGGCCAAGAATCATTCATGATTTTTCATCCAACCAGTGTCTTCTGAGTGCTGCCTTTGTAGCCAGATATGTAATCTGACTAAGTGCCAGAGATATGACAATGGTTAAAATGCATAAGCCTCCCTTCCCTGTAACAGTCAAGCAATTAACATATAAATACAAGTAAGTGTTGCATTGTGTTGGAGGATGGAGGAGGAGTTGGAGGGGGGTGATGGGGACCTGTGGTCTCTGCAGCCTCCATGACTATAAGCAAAGCTTGAAGACTTGGTAGGTGAGGGACATCCTGTCCAAGCTGTGAGCTTTTCCAGTTTGCATTCTACCGGAGCCACCAGTTGTGTAAGGGAGCATTGTCTGAGAAGATGAATGGGCACTGTGTCAGAAGCTGAGAATTCCTTGGCTTGCCCCAGCCAGCAGTCGGGATCACCTTGCCAGAGGGTGGCTTCTGAACAGCAGAAGAACAGAGGCCAGAGCGTGCCCAGGAGCTGCCATTCTCCATCGGGGATCTGATCCTAGGACCAAGGAAACAAGAGGATGCCTGTATTGCGAGAAGACAATCGTAATGAGAACTAGGAATGGAAGCAGTGAGGGTGAGGTTTGAGGTTTTAATTAGTGAAAGGGAAAACCTCAAAGGGGCTGCCCAGTTTCATTATGAGTGCAGCTCCTGCAGGGGGTATGCTCCCCACTCCTCTCTGTGGACCCAGTTCCTTCAGCAAGGGGAGCCTGGCTGGCTGTGCATCTCCTTCCTTGCTGCTCTCTCTCTCTCATTCCTGGGTGTCTGGCTCTCCCTCTTTTACTTGACACCCACAAGCTCAGACTTCATACCCTTTCCCTGATGCCCTTCAGCCCCTTCTTTCCACCCTTACTGGGCCCTTCTTTATCATCTTCTCTTTTCCCTCCCAACATGCTCGCCTCCTCTTCCCCACTCGCTTTTCCTTGCTGAGGCCAGGCTCGCAGCCTGTCACCCATTTATCAATGTATTGGAACTGTAACTCAGGTATTGATCTGTGTTTGTTGGTTTTTTTCCTGTAAACTCGGGCTGTAAAGGTTTCATTAGCCTGCCGCACAGTCATTACATCAAGTAATAGGGAACATCCATCTTCCTCGGGCTTCACTTCTGCGCCCAATGGAGATCGGTCTGAAGAGCGTTAATCAAGCTATGAAAATCATTGGCAGCTCATTCCCTTATGATGAAAAAGCTGGTTTGCAGCCTCACTGGCTAGCAGAGGCCTGACACCTTAGATACCTACAGCAATTATGGACTGTGTGGTTTTCTGCTTAGAGAGTCTATTCTTTGCCTAATACCTGTATGCAAATCTCATTCTTTGCTTTAATGTGATTCCCTGAGTTGTATGCTGTGAGAATAAGGCAGGGATAAGTCTGGGCTTCTCTGCAGGATCATGGGCAAAAGGGAGGGCTGTCCATTACTGTCATGATTCCCTGCCAAGGACAGACCTATGCAGACGGAGCAAAGCTCTACCAGTATGGTGTGGAGCACTGGGGGTGCATCACTGATTTTCCCACCTAGTCCTTCCACTCAGGGATCCTTTCATCCAGTCTTCCATGTGGTGGTGATGCCTGCAGAAAGCAATGCAAGTATGTGAGTTAGGAGCATAATGAAATACCTGACTGCAAGTAACATTTCATATGCATCAAATGTGCAGGGACTAAAGTAGATTCCTGAAGAAATAAGATCTTGAACAAGTGAAACTGAAGATTGGAGGGGGAAGATAGGAAAGGAACTTGGAGCATAATGCATTGAAGTGACAGGAAGGAGGACTGATGCTGCTCATGGTCTTAGGCCACTAGTCTCAATGTGGCCCAGACCAGCAGCATCAACACCACCTGGGGGGCTGGAGCGGTGGCTCAGCAGTTCCGGTGCTTGCCTTGCATGCACCAGTATGCAGGTTCAAACCACAGCACCACAATGAAGTGGTGAAGTGTCCAAGCAACAAAAGTCCATGAAAAGCTAAATAAAATTGATTCTGTCTTTCTCTCTTGCTCTCACTGTCCTTCTCTTTAAAAAAAAAAAATCACCTGGGAACTCATGAGTAGCATAAATTCTCCGTCTCTATCACAGACCTGCTGAGTCAGGAGGGACAGAGGGAGAACTCACACTCTGGGTTCTAAGCAGTGTTCCTAATGATCCTGATCCATTACTCCAAATGTCAGAGGAGTCACAAGACAGTATCAGACACAAAATAGACAAAGTTATTAAAAGAGCAAATTGGGGGGCTGGAGCCGTGGCTCAACAGTTACAGCCCTTGCCTGGCATGCACAAGTACGCAAGTTCAAACCTCAGCACCTCGTACACAACAAAGTATCTGAGCAATGAAAGTCACATGGAAAGCTAAATAAAAATTAATTCTATTTTTTTCTCTCTCTCTCATTGTCCCTCTCTCTTAAAAAAATCTTAAAAAAAATAAAGAACAAAATGGAAAAGGGAAACACAAAGTGTGCCTATGAGCAATAAAACCAGGACAAGGGACGCTCTGGGCTGCCTCTCAGAGAGAACGGTGTTGATCTTAGTAGCAGCATGGAAGCGGTGTTCAAGGGTTAGGGTCAGGTTCTTGAGTGGGAATGATTAGGTTCAGAGGTGAGTTTTGATTCATGATAGCTATGTATCATTAGCTCTCTGCTTCTGATTTCTCATCTATAAAAGGAAAATGATAATAATTGCACCTTCTTGACAACAGTCTTGAGTTCCAGTCTGCCCTCCATGAATTTAACCAACCACTGACAGTCTTTCTAAACAATACAATGAAACCACATTTGCATAGCATTGATAATGTTTTACAAGTAATCTAGAGATGAATTAAAGTATATGGGAGGATGTGTATAAATTATGTACAAATACTACAGTACAGTTTCATATAAGGGACTTGAGCATATCCTAGAATCAATTCCCTGCAGTTGCTCATGGATGGTACACGACTTTTAAAACAGTGCTTGGCGCAGAATAAGTACTCAGTAAATGTTAGCTCTGAGTATCACTTCACACAGCATGCATACCAGCTGTACACACACATAAAAGACATGGGGAACATGGAACAGAAACAACAACCAACCAAAAACCAGTCAGAAGAGTATGTGCATAATGTTATGTTAGTGGAGCAGAAGAGAAATCCAAACAATCAAAATGAATCCAAATAAACACATACAGGAAGAAATAGAATTTCATCAAACCATAGATTTGTTCATTTACTCATTCATTCAATCTATGTTGAATAAGTCATAAGAGTGCACTGTGTGCCCCAGAGATGCTGGGGAACAACACACTAGTGAGACCCAAGGCTATGAAAATGCAAACAGTGGCATCAATTGGAGGGGCAAAGGCATGTAGTCCCAGGGACTGATAAAGAGAAGAGGTCTCTGGGCCAGACTGAGGATTGGCTTCCTGGTGGAGGTGCCAGGTTTAGAGAGCCTTGAAGCACATGGAGGAGTTATCCTGTGAGGAGAGAGAGAGCCAGGTGGGCACTGCAGGTACATGGGAAACATGAATAAAATAGAAGTTGAGAAATGGTAGAGTGATCATGAAATAGATTGGGGTGGGCTGAGCATTCATAGTGGCCAAGCAGTGGAAGGGGAGATGGGTCTGTAGTTGTACCATGTGGGCCTTCTGGGCCAAATGCTCTAGATGGAACTTTATCCTTCAGATTATGGGGATGAGTCAGGAGATGTAAGCAAAGAATACTCCATTTATGCTTTAGTGACCTGTCTCTGAAGCCTTAAGGAGGTTCAGTTTCTGAAGTTAAGACCAGAAAGAGGGAAACAGTTAGAACTTATAGCTCAGGGCCTCCCTGTTTCTGGCTGGGGCCCCACTGCCTTCTGACTTGCACAGGAAGTGACATTTCATCAGGGACTTGAAGAATGCAGACAGATCAGCCTGGAGACTGTCTGAGCAAGGAGTGGCAGACGTGAGTGTCTAGGTCAGGATTGTGTTTAAGCACGCAGAGGAATTCAGCTGGTCTCTAGGAGAAAGGGAAGGAGGAGAGGCAGGCAGAGGGCAGATCCTATCAGTCCCCCTGGGTCCTCATAAGGAGCTTGGATTTTCTTCGAAGCTGAATGTGAAGCCATCAAAGGGCATTACTAAAGGGAATACTGTGAGATTAATAACATTTTTATTGCTGTTGTTGTTGTACAATCATAAATGCATATGTAGTAATAATATGATATACCCTAGATCCTAATCCAGAATCACCCCCACATCAATCACACCCCAGACTCTTGACAATACACACACACACACACACACACACACACACACATATATATATATATAAAACAGTGCATTTTGCAGAATTAAATGATTACATAAGTATTATTGCCTTTTCCAGGAGTAAAGAGTAAGCTACATTGTTGATTCCCCCCATAGATCCCTCCCTTTCATCTCTCCCTCTTCCCTCCCACCCTTCAATATCCCTTCCCCTCCCCCTACTACATATCTATGGTTTCCCTAGATTATGTGTTACTTCAGCTTTGGTGAATCTAGTACATGAGTTTGACCTTTCACCCAAGCCTGGGTTTTGCTCTACCTTCCACAAATGAGGGAAAATATTTGACCCTTAAGTCTCTGGGTTTGGCATAATTTCTTCCACTGAATTATTCTGGCTGCTCTGTACTCAGTGGAGGTGAAAACAGAAATAGGGACCCCAGGTAGGGTCAGGGTGGTACCAGTCTGATTCTGGGAAGGATTGGGAAGTGTGACAGGTGATTTTAGAGGCATATATTTAATTCCACTATGACATGAAGTTAAGAATTAGTGACCCCATTATCCAGATGAGGAAACCAAAGAGGAGTTAAGGAAATGGTTCCCTACTTACCCAGTTTCCTAACTGGACTTCTCTTTAAATTGCAGCTCCTTCGATGTTTTCTCTACAGTCTTGCTTGGTAGGAGTTGGATGGAGATGATGAAGGAAATAAGAGTAAACTTCTGTTGTGAAAAAGAGTGAAGAATAATCACATCCTCCTCATGAACCAACCCCAGCTAACACAAAGATCTGTTCCCTGCAATTATATTTCCCATATCCTTCTGTTTCTGACTTAAGCTTTATTGTTTTATCATCTCCGTCTTTGAAATACCTGGAATAGCAGAGCAAAGAGCTTCTACCCCCAGGCTGTCCAAGGGGTAGCCAGCAGCAGCACACAACAAATAGAAAGTTTTGAGAAGTCACCTATTTAATCTTAAAGTCCTATATGAATGTTGTACTCTGCTTCACAATACAGCAACATTTATTTCAATGTTAAAAACTATATTTTAAGCTAAGATCAAGTGTAACAACTTGAAGGAGCAGGATTTTTTTTTAAAAAAAGGTTTGCCTTTCCAAATCATATATCATAATATTATGCATCTTCTAAATTATTGCTTCTTATGTGCCAGGCATTATTCTGAGTGCATTACTTAATTGTGGATGCTGCTTGTGAAGGTAGATTTTATTATGTCATCTGAAGTTGAGGAACTGAGGACTTAGGAAGTAACTTGCCCAAGGACATACAGTATGTGTATCAGGATTTGAATTTGAATATTTCTGTTCCAGTACCCAACCATGTGACCACTGCTTCATATCCCTCAGGCCAGTTTAAAGAGCTTTGATCTAGATGGCGTTCTGCAGAAATATATCACTGTTCATAGTTTAGGTGGATTGACTACAGTATTGGAGGCTTTGGGGAAATGGATGACAGAGGGAAGACTAAGCAAAAGCTAACATGGTTCTGGCACTAGCCCCTATAGGACAGTCTCAGTATCTGGACTTTCTGTGCTCAGGGGACTAGTCATTGGCAGTAGGACCCATCTTGGGGCTAAGGAATAGAGGTCAATTTTTAGCCTTTGCTGGAGGAGGTTGGTGAGCAAAAAGAGGTACAAAGGCCAGTTAAAAGATCATGATTCAAAGAGAACATTAGTTCCAAATGGGAAACCATGGAATTCACCCTCCAGAATAGATGCATTGCAGGAATTGTTGGGACGAGGAGTGGAGCTGAAATTTGATCGGCATTTGAGTAGTCAGGTTTATGCCAAGCCCATCCCTGCAAAGTTTCTGCTGCCCACCAGTCAGCAAGTCTGAGCTGGCTGTTCTACTACCATCTCTGGTCAGGGAGGGTTTATGAGGTGGCAAGGGAGGAAGGCACTTGGCTTAGGAAGCCTGAATGGCTATAGTAGAGAGATGATAAGAAGATAGCATCTGACATTAGGGAAAACTTCACTCTTCTTTTATACCAGAGAGTGGTCTACACAGCCCACAGCTTTGACTTTAATTCACTAAGGATTAAAACCCTCTTCCCCCTGGTCCAACTCTTCCACAACTCTAACTCCAATTACAGTGTGCAACTGTGGCAGTTCAATTTTTGCTTTTATTTCTAATGAAGTAAAACAGTCCCAGGCTAGTTTCCAAACAACAGCTTTCACAGAGTAAACACTTTTTTAAAGATGGAAAGAATTAAACTAAAAATCCATATGGCCATTGGTCACCTTCTTCCTTTTCTCCCAAATGTCTAAACTGTGTTCATACAAGTAAACCAGGAGCTGAATAGAAGATAGAGGGGGTCATATTTAAAGGGTCTCCCATTTTCTGGTAGACCTCTTGACATTTTACCATATGTTATTCCTGCTATCCTCCAGGCCAGTTGAAAAATCCAGCCAGGGTCATTTTCACTCACTTAATATAACAGGGGCCAAGATTCAGGTACATAGAGGAATGAATTCATGTGCAACCTCAGTGTTGGAGGCACAGTCTCATTGCAAATCCAAAACAAGTCAAGAGACAGGAAGCAAAGACTTCGGGCAAATTGTCAATAACCATCCTGAGAAAAGGTTAATCTAGAGCTTGGAGGAAGTTGTGTGAGGGCCGAGATCATTCAGGACATGTTCAATATGTTAAAAGGCAGCCACTGTTCAAGGACAGAGGGGCAGCAGGCTCTAGAGAGGATGGAGGAAGGGTTGGAGGGGGAGCAATTCCCAGTAATTACATAATCATTGCTATTTGTTAATTAATGTTTATTGAGCTCACTTTCCTATGCCAGACACTGTGCTAAGTATTTTGTACATATTTTATGTGATTTAACACCTCAGAAGCACTGTGTGAGAAGAATTATTTCTATTTTACGGAATAAGAAAGAAAGATGCAGAAAATATGTGAAATGCCCAAGATCACATAATTGAGACACGCAGAAACTGGGATGTTAGCTCAGGTACCTGTAACTACAAATCTCTTAGTCTTCATCATCACATTTTATTGTGTTTTCCTACTTCTTTAAATAACTTTACCATTGTTGTCTTGAGTTGATAGCTAAACCTTAGATTACTTCAAATTTTGCATATGAACAAGCTTGGCTTTCCTACCAGGTTAAGAGTTCCATTAGGAAGAGACAGTATTATAATTCTCTAATATCCCCCAAGTGTAAAAAAAAAAAAAGTGTCCTAAATATAATAATTTGCTTTTTCACAGTATTTTATAATCTTCAAAACATTTCTACATAAGTATGTTTCCTCACTCTATCCCTGTGAGAGGAATAGGCTATTATTATCCTTAATTTATAGGTAAGAAAGCAGAGGTATAAGGAGTCTTACAATATTTTTCAGTTAACAAATGGAAGTAAGATCTGACTTTCATGTTCATTTTACTTGTAGACCAATGTCCTTTTATATTGGGTACAGTTAACTGCCTCCCCCAATGCTAGTGCTTCTTGCTAACAGGGAGAACATACATTTGTTTAGGAATCAGAATGTTGCTCTTAGGGAACATAGCTCGGTCCCTAATCTAGGGGTGAACATTAGTCCTATTTTAGGCAACAAGCTATAAACAGGGAAGGTTTTCCTCCATAATAAAAGAAGTATCTGTGCTGTGTCATGTTTCCTAACTGGAATGTGGGATTTAAATCCTGGTACTGTGGCAGCTATCTTATGATCATGAAGAGAAGATCAACAGAATTGTAGTCACGCTCACTGTGGGCTCTGATATCACAGATCTGCTAAATAAACATGAGCCACATCCTACCAGTATCTCTTTTCCATAATAAAACATAAAATATACCTCTGTAACTTATAACCAAAAGATTTTTTGCTGCACCAATGAAATGGCATTCAGTTAAGGTGTGTTTGGTAGAAGACGATCTATAACTATGCTTTGAATACCACGGCAGTCAACAAATCCACTACACGAATGCAAGTATTTCCATTGTTGTTGCTATTTTATATTAAATAGTCCTTTAGGTGATTTTGTATTTGCCTTTGGATTACCAGAACTCAGTTCCCCATAAGGGAAAGTGGATATACTACTCAGAGATACAGTACATTCTGCTCTGGTTGGTTGTTACTGAGGCCTGAGCTGGGCTTGTAGAGTGAACTCTGACTGTGAGCAAGTCTTTCTCTGACTCAGTCTTGCTTTCTGTACTCTAGCATCAAAATGTCCATTTTCTCTGCTCAGAGTACAGTGTGAACATGAAATATAAATGGGAAAGAAAATCGGAGAAACAACAGGGAGGGCTACTCAGCACTTACTAAAATGATGATTATGTTTGAGCACTGTATTCAGCACTTCACCTGTGCAGTCTTATTAACAGAGATTTACAAGATAAGCACTAGCTTCTCTCAATAATGAGCAACATATCAGGGATGTGACAGGTTAACCGATGTCTTGATGAATCCTACCCCCACCAGGGATTTGGCATGGATTATTTGTATCTGGTACCCCTCCTTGTCACCTGAAAGAGCTCCAGGGTAGAAGAATGTAGTAGGATCTTTCCTAGACCAGGGTGGTAGGTCACAAGAAACAAAGTTAATGGAATTGATTTTTTAGATGGACCAAATAGAGATCATTTAGTCCTGATGGTGCCAGGGTATTGAATTACAGGTAGGACAGGAATTCTGAGGGAAAATGAGCCCCGTTCCCCAGCTCTGTACAGTCAACAGTTACATAGAAACCAGAATTTGCCTTACATCCTCCAAGAACAATAATGTTTGGCTGAAGGAAGTTGCAGAATTTACCAGGCACAAGCAGAAAAAAAAATTGCTCCAAATACAGAGAACAGAAATAATTTCAAGAAAACAGAAATGTATGTGGAGCAAACTTCCAGACATTTAGCAGGAAGGGAAGCAGCTCAGTTAGTATTCCCACAACCCCTCTTCCACACTCACCCATCCCTCAGCCACTATGTGGTTCTGAGTCAATCAACAATCCACCAGACCAGAGTGCCAACACCTTCCTCAGGGACCAGAACAGATCTAAGTCATAGAGGATAAAACATCGGCCCTTATCCTCACAGTATCTGGTGTCTAATCTGAAAGCTTGAAGAGATAAACCATCAATGTTAAGTGCAGCACAAGGCGTTGCTCTTAGGATTTGTAGCTGAAGTCTCTGAGCTTTGCTTGCCCCTTTATTTAATCAATAAGGTCTTTGTGAAATACTGCGATAGAGTTCGCATTGAATTAGGAATAAAAACATGGTGTTCTTCAAATGGGGTATACAATTAGAACTGAAAGTCAGTTAGTGCATACAGACATTTAATTCACCACCTATTATATAGTAAGAAGAAAGGTGTTCCAAAGTTGAATTCCAGAGCCAGAGTGCTTGTTTTGAACCCTGCCTCATCCATTACTAGATATGTGTCCAAGGCCAAGACAGCGGGACACTCTGAGCCTTGGTTTCTTTTTCTCTAAAAATGAAGTAATAATTGAACCTACCAGTGAGTACCAGGGAGGACCAAATGAGTAGACACGTATAATGTTCTTAAAATGTACCTGACGTGGCACAAGTACTCATGAAATTTGGCTATTAGAAGGAGTTGCTCCTTACACAACAAATAGTTGTGGTAGTTAAGAGTAAGTTGGAGCTGGAAAAAGCAGAGACAGATGCAACTTGGAGACGACTGATGATCATTTGGAATACCCAGGAAATGAGAAGTGACACAGATTGAGGGACCACTATGCTGTTGAGAAAAACATTTATGATTTGATGAAACTTGAAAACCTCTTAAATGTTTAATTCTACTCAAATTTATTGCTGGTCACAGAAAATCACTGTGTTTCCAAGACATTCAAAAAATTAACAATGATAATAGTCCAAGAAAAAAATAAAAGGATCAAGGGGGAGGGGAAAGAAAACTACTAAGGAGAATCCAATTTAGTGAATCTCTTCAATCACAACATTGAGCTAAGGTGAATTTGGGATGGGGCAAGTACTCTGATATAATCTGAAGTGACTTTTCCATTTGATATAAAACCATAGAAAATGCACAGGGACAGTTTAAAGAACAAGCAAGGTGAGTGAGCTGCATTAAAATGGGAATGAAAAATAACCCAGAAAATGCTATTTATTGTAAAAATTGCCGACATGCTTAGAGCTGCTTTGATCATCTCTGCCTCAAAGAAAGCAGAGCCAACCAAGTGAAGTTTCAGAAAAGGGCAGCAGAATGATCAGAGACAGAATGGGTGAAAAAAGGTCTTTATCCCTAGAAGGAAAGAAACAATCAGGGAAAGAATCCTTCAGCTTAATAGAGATCTATTGGATAATGAATGGTGAGTAGCGGCCATTCAGGTGCTGCCCTCTCCCCTGTCCCAAATCACAAGAATGAGGAAGAATTTGAAAGGACTGAAAATAGATAAATGGCCATCATGTGTTTAAAGCCTCAACTGGGGAAACTGGCAGCCTCAGGGCATTTTTGAAGCAAACAATGGAGTGACTTTCTAAGAAGATCAAAAGTCCTCTGCGTTTGCCCAATAGCAACTCATCATCCAGGGGTGTTTGCTGAAAAACACAGGGGCAACAGCCTGTGCTAGACCCTCAGGAACAGAGAAAGCCTGCCCTGGCTCTGTCCGCGGGGGCAGCCAGTTGAAATGTAAGCAGAGAAAAAAAGACTGAATTGACTTCCCCCTCTGGATTCAGAAAATGTAGTAGGATAATGTTGAGGAGAAACTTTCAGGTTTTAGATGAGGTGAGACAAATTATGTTACCGCACTCCCCTTCTTCCCTCCTTGAGTAAGAAAGAATACCCTCCTGGCCTTAGCCTCTGAAAGTTGATCCACAACCACTATGTCACCCTCCCCACGGGGATTATTATTAAATGCATAACATGTTAGCCCTATTCCAGATCCCAGAACCTGAATCTGCCCTGTAACCAACGTCATAGATGATTTACAGGCACATCAAAGTGTGACGGTCTACTACAGTCAGGCAAGCCAGAGAAAAGGCGAGGTATGCCTCAGCTACATCTATGCCATTCTTTGACGGTAGGGATAGCCAGTTGTGTTACCTCCATAACCTTCAGTATCTTCCTCCAGAAACTAGGAATTGAATCCCTTTTAATATTAAAATAGGCAATGCCTTTGAAGCATTTGGAAATGTATCTGATATATAATTAGAATTAAAAAACCATTAGCAATGTGTAGGTTATAATGATTGATATTTGTAATCATCCAACCACTAAGAGATGGAAAGACAGACTCAGGAATGAGCCAGGATGTTATGCAAATGGAGAAATTGTATAAACAGTGAAAAAGGGAGAAAGACATTAACTCTGAACATCCCCCTATGAATTATGTCTGTAAGAGATGGAGCAGGGTCTATGGAAACTTGATACAATGTCAGAGTACATAAATAGCTTTATATAAAGTCCAGCTGTGAACAGGCTTGAGAGACAGGTAAATGTGTTACTAGTTAATTAAGATAGACAATACCCCATTTATGTGTGTTTTCCTTGTTGGTTGATCCAACATTTCGGTATTGTTTGATTTATTCTTAAGGTGCTAAGGTTAACTACTTGCTTTATATTCTTCTAAATAAGAATTATCTTTTAATGAAAAGATTGCTACATATAAAGTTATCACCCAGAATTTCTCACTCACTTTTTTTTTAACCTGACCGCCCAGTTACTCCTATCAGTAGATATAATATCCCAATAATGAAGAAATAACTCAGAGATGGTGATGGTAAAATAGAGAAATGCATAAATACCATGAGCCTCAAATGTCCAAAACAGTGGTGAGGGTGCATCCATCACAATAGTAGAAATGGTGTAAGTAATTTCCATGGTTTGCTTCAAGTACAATTCTGGGAGAAGGTGCAATCTGAGTTCAGCGGTTAGGGCCATCAGTGTCTTGCATCTGTGCCTGCAACTTGAACTGGGCGTGAGTCCTATGATGCAGTCATTGCAAAAGCTCTCACCATTTAGACACTCTTTGGAGTAGACATTCTTATCTTTAGTCTAATTGATAATGTGGGTAATAAATAGTCACCTGTTATTCACCGACAGGTGTACACCCTTGTCAAAGGTCTTGGTTAAATCATCTTGATTGTCTCTAATAACAATGTTAACGACCCTCCACATTAGCATCAGGTTGTAAAACATCTTTCCTTGATGTTTGTTCAATATTTCCATGAGAATTAGAAACATCTATTATAGGCTCTGGGGTACTAAAGGGCTCCTGGAACATGGTGCCATAATTCATGCTGGAAGCTCGGCAGAAACCACAAGTTACTTGGAGCCCTGCTCTATCATCTCCCAGAAAGAGAGAAATGCAGTCCTGAGCTATCACTGAGACTGTCTAGAATACACATTTTGAAGAACAGACGGAACCACAGAAGGAAACCATGGATTTCTAATTAGATGTGTGTGGTTCATGAATTTTCTAAACAGAATAGATACTATGGCATGCAGATGAGTTTGGCAGCCAAACACCCTACTGTGGTTCTGAATTACATATTTTATCAATGTGTAGATATGCAGTAGGACAATCATAAGCACAGTTTAAATACTCAGGAATGTGGATTAATAAAGATCTTAACAACAACCCCAAGGCTGTATAGGGAGCATTAACGAGTTAATTTCTTTTATTAAAAAATGTGTTCCCTTATACCCTGCTTAGGTGGTCCTGGGATTATGAGGGATCTAGACAGGTGAATGGGAAAGACAGCTCTTTGAGAGTTTCTCCCTGGAAAAAATCAGCATATTATCATCTGCTTGTCCATTGAAAAGTCTCTTTGAAATTAGGAGGAAACTTCAGTCATATCTAGACTTTTCAAAGGCAGAATTTTCCAGTTCTAGTTCTTATTTGCTTTTGATCCAAATTTCTCTTTTTACATCCACAAATGCCATCGTAAATAGCTGGCACTTTTATATAATAATATAAAATGTTCACATTCTGTAATCTTCAGGTTTTAGATAACTTGACATTTTTCTTGCCCCATACTTTAGCCATCTTACCCTAGGTCTGCAATTGGATTGATTTATCACTCATTGTTGATTGAATCCATCATGAGCCTTGCTGCCCCACTCGGTATCTCGTCATTCCATAGCCTCAAGTCTGCTCCCAGTGATGACTCACTCTGTCATCAGTAGTGCACACGATCTTGGCACTTCTTGCAATTTATAATCCCTCCTTTTCCTTTATTCCTTGAGTCTTATTTACCCCTTGAAACTGCCTTTCCACTCTATTGCCAATATTCCTCCACTTATGCATTCATTTAATAAATAAATATTTTGGGGGCATCATTTGCAAGACTAGACCCTCAGAGTGAGAAAGACACAGAAGCAACTTTGCATTTGGAAGCTCTGCCTCTGTTAACCACTCTCTGGTTGGAGAGATTGGTCCGCTTATGTTCTGCTGGCTACTGAAGAGCAAGATGAACTACTGTACAGAAAGATGACATCATCCAGGGGCACCCCTCTTCTTTATGCACAATGTCTGGTATTTTTAGAAAATCGCCAAACCTATTTTAAAATCAAACCAAAAGTGAAAGAATGGAAAACTGTCAAGAGTTGATACAAATTAGGGTTTTCCAAAATGAATTTAAAGTTGTTATAATTAATATGTTCAAGAAAATAAGTGATAAGATGGAGAATTTAACTGGAGGATACAATGTCTCTAAACACATCAAACTGAAATTCTTGAAGTGAAAAAATATTCCTGAAATTATGAAGCAAATAAACAAGTTTTACAGTATGTTAGCCCTAACAAGTGTTATTAGGCCAACACCAAAAAATACACCAAAAAAAAAAAAAAAGCTAAGTACCTGCCATCTTTCTCAAAATCATAGCTTCTAAAATACAAAGCAAAATAATATAATTCAACGCATTTGTGGACAAATGAAAGGTATTTTATTATCATTTCATTAAATAAAGCACTTGATAACATTCAACAACTATTTATGATACAAAACTCCTACCCCAAAAGAAATCTAAGACAGTTTTCTTACATGATAAGAAACAATCTGATAACAATTATCTATATAAAAATAGCAGTATCTTTTAATAGAATTTGAATGCTTTCCTTTAAGATGAAGAACAAGATAAGAATATTCATTATCTCCACCTTTATCCAACATTGTATTGAAAGTCAGAATCTATGTTATAATTCGAGAAAAGGGAGGGCATTATGATTAGAAAAGAAGTAAAAATGTCTTTATTCACAAACAGCATAATGGCAAGCTGACAAGATTAAAATAATCTACAAAAAGCAAATGTTATAATTAACAATAGGCATAGCAAGTCAAATGCATGGTTAATTATACAAAAATAATTATATTTTTAATCATTACCAACAACATGTGATTACAAAAATTAGAAAAATCAAATCATTTATACCTTTTTGAAACATCAAACACTAAAGAGTGAATTCAACAGAAATGTACAACATTTTTTACACAGAAAATTACAAATCATTATCAAGAGAAATTAAAGAAAATTTAAACATTTGGAGAAATATAGCATGTTTACTGATTTGTGATTTAATGATTCAGTATTGTAAATACATTAATCACCTAATTGATGCATAGATTCCATGCACTCTGAATTGATAGTTCAGCAATAATTTTTGGTAGAAATTTACTAATCAATACATAAATTATTAAAATAAGTGAGGCTAAAGTTAACAAAGAGTATTTGAAAAGATAAAAACAAAGAAGGGAGATTAAAATTACTGGACATTGTGACTCATTATTATAAATTATAAAGTTACACTAATTAGGAATGTTTAGTATGTACAGGAACTAGACAGAGAGCTCAGAAATAAATCCATATAGAATTACTTGGTCTACAAGGGTAGTGGTTCTGTGGAAAAGAAGAGATCATCTTTTTAATAAACAGAGTTTGGTGAATTTAATATCAGTGTCAGAAAAAAAATGAATTTTACTCTGTACCTCACACCATATACAAAAGTAGATTTCAGATGTACTTTAGTTCCTAATGTAAAAGAAAGACAAAATAAATCTCTACAAGATAAAAAGAACACTATCTTGATTTAGGCAGATTCCTTGAAAAGAACATGAATACTACTAACCTAGAGAAAATATTGATAAAATCAGCTGATAATTTTTTTGTGTTTATACTTAAGAAAACAAAACCTAAAGCAACAAAGTAGAAGGAAAGATTCACAATACACATAACTGACAAAGAATTCATATCCAAAATACATAAATAACATCTTTTAATTAATAAGAGAAAAAAACTCAGTTTAAAAATGAGCAAAAGATTGTACAGGCCCTTCCCGATATAAGACATCTTAAATAGACAATAATCATCTAAGAAGCATCCAGTTTCATTAACCATCTGGGAACTGAATTTAGAGATAATGAAATATGTATTACATTGAAAATATCAATATCAAGCAATAACAAAAAGATGAAGCAACTGGAACTGTCCCACACTAATTGAGGGACTGTAGATCATTATAAGCACTTTGGAAAACTGTTTTGCAATATTTACTGAAGGTGAATATATGACATAGAATTTACACTCCTAGGTTGATGCCCAATAGAAGTGTACATGTATAGGCACCAAAAAGACTTGCACGGTAGTTTCCACACCAGCACTATTCATTTTAGACACCATTGGAAATAATTCAAATATCTATTAACATTACAATGCTTAAATAAATTATGATATATCCATGGAATGGAAAACTACACAATGAGAATAAATAAACTGTACTGCTATATGGAAAATATAGATAAGTCCTACAGGCAATTGAGCATTAAAAGTGAGATACAAAAGAATACACAATATATGATTGCATTTATGTATAGGAATACTCAAACAGGCAAACGACTGATGGCATTAGCAGTCAGGACAGCAGTTACCACTGGAGCTCAGGTAGGTGAGGAGAGAGGGACAGAAGAAGAGTCCTGTAGTGTGTGTATATGTGGCAGGAGATAATATACTGGATGTGTGTGTGTGTGTGTATGTATGTGTGTTTCTTGGGTATTTTGACTTTACTGAAATTAAGTGTATGTGCACACTTATGTTTCCCCTATCTATAGGACAATTAAATTAAATTTTTACTTAAAAGATGAGTTTCAAGAAGAAAGGTGTATGGGGCTGGAATGGTTGCTCAGTGGTTACAGAACTTGGCTGGCATGTGTGAAGACATGGGTTCAAACCCTAGCACCACATACACAACAGAGTGTTGGAGCAACAAAGGTCATATGCAAAACTAAATAAAACTGATTCTCTCTTTCTCTTTCTCTCTCTCACTGTCCCTTTCTCTTGAAAAGAAGAAGGAGACGGAAAAGGAGAAGAAAGGAGTGATTAACAGTGTCCAGAATGTAAAATGACTGTATAAACCATGGGTACTACACCATGTAAGAGTAAGGTGTTAATAATAGCATAAACTGGGTGTTGGTTTTTGCTGTCTTTTCAATTTTTTATAAATCTAAAACTATTTTTAAGCTTCTCTTAAGAATAAGAATATTTTTAAAAGAAAACAAAGATGAAAACAGTAAATTGATATCATATTTTTAAGTGAATAAATCTTGACAAGAACAATTTTAGTTTCTTTATACTAGCTAAGTTACTCTTCAACTTTCTTAAATTACTTCAGTAATTTCAGAGGTCTCCCTGACTTGAGTACTTCCTGAATTTTAAAGAAACATGACTTTTTATGTTATACAATCCTTGTTAAAGATTTATTTGCATCATGTAATCTCCCCCAAGAAAGTAATGATTGTCTATTTTCAGCCTTACTATAATCATCTTTGCTTTCTTTTTAAAAAATGTTTTTATTTTTAAAGCAAGTTTTTTGAGGATAGCTTTAGATTTATAAAAGAAATTGAGAAGACACTACAGAAAGACATACCCAGCACCCAGTTTCTGCTATTATTAATATCTTCCTATAACATGGTACATTTGTCACAGCTTTTTATTAATCATTATTTTAGTTATAAAAATTTATGGGGTATAGGGTGATAATCAATGTCTTTATACAATGTATAATGATCAAATCAGTGTAGTTAACATTTTCATTTCCTCAATTTTTTAAACACTTGATTAACACATAATAATTGGACCTATTCATAAGGTACAGTGCGGTATTTCAATACATGTACACAATATGTACTGATCAACTCAGGGTAATTAACATTTCTGTCTCCTTGTCATTGCATTGTGTTTGACGCCTTTGAGCTCCTCTCTTTTCATTACTTTTAAGACATATAATAGTTTACTGTGAACTGTAGTCACCTCACTACGCTGAAGAACACTAGAATTTACCACTTTTAACTGTGTTTGGGAACCCATTAGCTAGCTTCCCCTCCCCCACCTGCTTTTCCCAACCTCTAGAAACCATGATTCTACATTCAGATTGACATTTTTTACATCCACATATTAAGAACTTGTGATACTTGTTTTCCTGTGTTTGACTTATTTTACTTAATTTCTACCAATTCAATCAGTTTTGATACAATTCATACAATATTCTTTGTAATGGTAGAATAATATTCCATTATATATACATGCCACATTATTTTTATCCATTCACCAACTGAAGGGCATCTTTTTTTTTTTTTCAAAGAAGGAGGGGACAGTGAGAGAGAGAAAGAGAGAAGCAATTTTTATTTAGCTTTTCATATGACTTCCATTCCTCCAACACGTGAGCATGCCAGGCAAGCACGGTAACCGCTGAGCCACCACTCCAGCCCTGAAGGGCATCTTAACATTAAAATCTTTCCACTGTCTCACCTCTCTCTATCTTGAAAGCTTATCTTTTATAACCTGACATGAGCTTCCCACCTTAGTGTCATGGATTTCTATGGGTCATGTCCATTTCCATTCTCATTTTATTATTATTATTAGCCCATGCTACTGTTAAAGCCTGTAAAAATGCCAAAATACCTTCCAGTCCCAGAGGAAGTTTCTGATGTCCATGACAACATGAGAAAATAATTCTATTGTACAAAGACCGCAGAGCAGATTTTATGAGAAAAAAAATCATAAAATCATAAAATTCTTATCCTAAAACTATTCAGATGTAACCACAGAAAAAGAATTACTCACTAGCTGTAAATTCAAGGTAGGAAAGATTAAGCAAAGGAAAATATTTAACCCCTAAAGGATGGTGGTAAACACTGTCTTTGTTTTTCTGGTGAGTATCTTTTGGCTTGAAATCCATCTCCTCCAGGAACATCATCATCTTTCTCTCAAAAGTGGGTTTCTGCAATTAATATTATCATCTTTCTTAAGTGAGAAGAAAGATCATTGTTGTCCTCTTCTTATTCATCTATGCACTTTCCAAATCTCCATGATTTCCACTTCAGTATAACTCTTACACCAAATGTCCTCCTTTCCAACACTAGTGTGTCTGAGTTGGTTTGTCATTATTACTTCTTACACCATTGCAATAACTTCATAACTGATTGTTCTCTCTTTTTCTTTGCATTCTAGCATACCAGAAAAGAATCTTAATGGAAAGAGTGCTCATAAAATATAACCCACTTTTTTTTTTTCCTGATTCCACATTGCCTAAAATAAAGGCAGGGATACAGCCTGTCATCTCAGTCCTACATATCAACACCCTTCTGGTTTTACTCCCAACATAGCAATTTCTTTACTGATGGTCATCAGCAAATATTCTGTACTTTAATATCTCCTTTATATTTACCTATGCTTTCTCTTCCTCTGACACACACATATTTACTTGTTTATTCCTTTGTACGTCTACAAAAATCCTGACCATGTCTCAAGAATTTATTAAAATTCTACATTTTTCATAGGTTTTCCCAGCTCTTCAAAAACTTGTACCGTGTGAATCTCTTTTCCCTGTTTCCTCAAGTTCTCTGATGATGGCTTTTTTTAAGCGCATATCATGGTCTGATCCCACTCTAGAAAGTACATCTCTAGAGGGAGGGGATGGCATCTTAGTGCATTTCTTCCTCCAGTACCCTCTGTCCCACTTGTGCCAGTTCACTGACTTCATACTTTTGGTGATAGCCTTAATCATCATCTTCTCCGGGGTTATGGTTGAGATATGAGGTATCCTCTTCAAGAAGCTCAGGTGATAGACAACGCAGGAATGTTCAGAGGTGAAATGATTAAACTTTAAGAGCTGTAACCTGATCAGCGGGTAAATCCATTGGGTGGATTAATAATTTGAATGGCTTATTGGGTGGTAACTGAAGGTAGATGGGCTTGGCTGGAGGAAGTACGGCACTGTGGGTGTGCCCTTAGGGAATTATGTTTTGTCCCTGGCTCTTCTCTGTCTCTCTGTGTCTCTTTATCTGCCTTTCTCTCTCTCTCTCCCTCCTTCCCAACTGTCTTGAGCAGAACAGCTTTTCTCCATCATGCCCTTTCACACTGTTCTGCCTCACCTCAGACCTAAACAATGGATTCAGCTGACCATGAACTGAACCTCTGAAACCATAAGCCCAAGATTAACCTTTTATCCTCTAAGTTGTCCTTGTCAAATATTTTGGTCCTAGTGACTGAAAACTGACTAACATCGGTATGTACAAAATTTACATTGGATTACACCATTTAATTTCCAAAACAATGGTCATATTATTGTTTCAGGAAAGTAAAGCTCTCTGGGGGTCATATTACATGGGTTTGGGGTCCAGCACTAATGTTTACTATTGTGTGATACAGGCAAGTTGTATCTTATTTTGTGGTCTGCACATTCTGAACTAGACAAAGAAGGGATTGGACTGGTTCAACATTTTCAAAAGCATGTCCCATGAATACTAGTCCTAGAAGTTGCTATCTCTACCATGAATGATTTTATGATCAAATAAGTCAGAGAATTATCAACCAATACGTCCTCCTTCTAGAGATTTTTACTATACCAGGGTTTTTCTTTCAGATCAGGAACAATTAATAAGCCATGAAATGAATTGTGTTTCAATGAATATTTTTAAATAAATTAGAATACAAGATATCAGAGACCATTTCATATAGTAAGTATAGTATGTTTCATGAACCTCTTAGGCTATGTGTGTATGTGCACGTGTATCTTTCTTACACAAGATTTTGGCCAAACATGTTTTCAAAATGCTCTATGCTAGCATATTGAAGACTCTAAATTATCCTGCCTGTTCAATGCTTCTATCCTAAGTTATCACTTAACCAACACATGCATATTTCTTCTGATATAAAACTAATTGACATGTTGCAAGACATGATTGTCCCAAGAAAACATATCAGAAAAAAAAGACTGGCTTATATGATCTCAGAAATTACTTTGTACCAAAACACACTATCATTCTGTGACTTTGGAAGTAAGCCAGCATGAAGCAGCAGCACCCACCGTTACCTGATAGAAATTTTTCGCTGCTTATAAAAGACTGCTGCGAAGTCCAGATCTTTTTTTCTCTTTCCTATTCTACTTCCACAGTACTTTTCTTCTACTCTTACAAGCAGAGTGTAATAAGATAAACTCCCTCAGTAGGCTCACTAACCAGGGCAAGGTGACCGCCTTTGCTGGAGCAGAAGTTTGATGAGCATGTCAGTGAGTGAGACCAGCTGGAGGGCACTTGTGGTTGTCACTGGTCGCCTGCGCTGGGTCTGGGCACTATGCCTTCCACTCATAGATTCTGAAGCACCCCCAGGAGACACCACAGCAAAACGCTTTGCTTCCCTCTGCTACGAAGATGGTGATGGAGCTAGAAACCAAGAGAGGGCTTCAAGTAGTCTCTGGCTACAGACAGCTCCCAGTCTGGCACCCACTGACACTGGAGTGTCCCCATGTTTCTAAGAGTGAGCCCAAGCACAAGAAAGCCAAGTATCTAGCAGATATGAATAGGGGGAGGGGGAAATGTCCAGTGTAGTGAGTTCATTTTCCAAAATGCTTTGCTCCCCTAAAGTCCCCAATGTGACCAGTAAACCCCCCAATATCCAGGAAGCTTGTTCTTTCTGGCACAACATAGTCAGTAAACAGAGAGATGAACTGATGTAGCAGAGTGGCAGAGGACCATGGAGTAGAGTTGGATACAAACAAGGGAATCATTGAGACATGGCCTCATATTATTCAAGTGAGTTTGGCCTGGTTTTCCTCCTATATGGGCCTTGGACAGCTGCCCAGGACCTCCTATTTCTCTCTCTCTCTTCAGATCCAAATAGCCTGGAGCTATTTCTCCCAGCTCTCTCAAACACCTGGAAGCACAGGTTCTCAGCTGATGGCACAAGACTATGCCTCATTCTCAGGTTGTTTCTCTATTTTCAAATCCCTCAAGTTCTCAGAGAAATCACTAAGTTTTCTCAGCAGGATTACTCTGAATTAAATGTTTCCCCTAGCATACAACCCAGAAGAAAAAAAAAAAACAAGTCACCCCCTGCAATAGGCAATAACTTTTCTCACCGTGTCCTGTACACATCTCTACTTTATCCTCTTACCACTCTTTCTCTCAAAGCATAGTCCCCAACCCCCTTCACAATTCTGTCAAAGAACTCATGAGACGAGTTCCCACTTCCAGGTTAACATTTTCTCAAGTCTTATTTCAGTAAAAATCACTTATCTTTCATCAGAAATGCATTTAAAATTTAGAATTTTAGTTGACAGTTCCTTCTACAATAATTTGAATACATAATTTGATAATACATATGAAGCATGACTACTGATGCTTTATTCTACACCTATAAGACAAGGAGGACAATTTTTTCACAGTAAAAGAAAAATGACAAAAGGTCTGTTGTTTCCTCCTGGGGCAAATAGTTTTCAAAGAATATATATTAGAAACAAAATCCATAGCATGGGGAGAGGGTGTACGGAGAGAGAGAGAGATTATTAGGAATTGGCTCATGTGATACGTGACTATGAAGGTTAAGAAGTAAGTTCCAGCTCAAAATCCGGAGGATTCAAGACCCAGAAAGAATACATATCAGTTGGAATCCAAAGGTTGTAGATGGGAGAGGTCCCATCTCAAGGACTCTGTCAGGAGTTCTCTGTTACTCAGATGCTTTGTTAGGTTTGCTCTGTCAATTGATTGGATGAAGCAGCCAACTTGAGAAGGGTGATCTGCTTAACTCAGACTCGCGATTCAAATGTTAATCTCATCCAGAGACATCCTCTCTGACACACTGAGAATATCACTTGATCAAGTGTCTGAACTTCTCACGTTCTTGTTAGGTTGACACACAAAATCAGCAGTCACTCAAAACAGAAGAAAAGAAACTCTCTTAGTCCAACTCAGTGGGCTAAAAGAATGCACAATTACTTGACCAGAAGGCAAGTATCACTGAATCTTCTAAGAGATGGAAAGAGAGAAAAGGGCAGCCATCAGGATGTGGCTGATGCTGTTCTGAAGTCAGCCCCATTGGTATAACAGTGGCTGAGGTAGCCAGCAAGATCAGAATAACAAACATGGCCAAGAAAGAGAACAATCACATAGCCATAGCAGAGTTCCTTAAAGTTTAGGAAGTCCAAAACCCAAGCTTAGGAGACAGATGACTGAGGGGAGAGATGGCAGCAATTGAGAAGAGGGTGCAAATGGCCCACAGAAAGGTCAACAGGGGGTTGGAGCAGTGACTTGGCAGTTACAGCACTTTCCTGGCATGTGTGAGGATGTGGGTTCAAACCCCAGCACCACGTACACAATGAAGTGTTGGAGCAACAAAAGCCACATGAAAAACTAAATAAAAATTGATCCTCTCTGTCTCTCTCTTTCTCACTCTCCCTCTGTCTTAAATAGAAAAAAAAAGGTCACAAAAGGTCACTTAGGTGATTGGTCCTCACTATGACTGAAGGACAAGGAAGCTGTGACCATCATGAATCTAATGCTGTGCATCAAATATGAATTTCAGTCAACCACCAAAAAATCATTTCTCCTAATAAGATCAAAGCAAATGTCTCACACTCAAACATACAGGAATAGTTGAAAGTTAAGAAAATATCAGTAACAACAGCATAATAATAGCAACAATAGCTATTAAGGAAAATGTCTGAAACAATATAAACTGGACCTGCATAAGTAAGAGGGATATTGTCCAGCACTGGTTAGCTAACCGGCTCTGGAAGCATTACCACCTAAGATGATTACCACTGAGTAGGAACAAACATGCAGCCCAAGGAGAAGCCTATGCAGAGCATGACCAACTTTGAGAATTTGCCTATAGCTCTCCATGAATATAAAAATTGGCTAAACCCTTTGATAGATGACTTCACACTTGCGTTATCAGTATTTTAATCATAAATGTGTATAACTAATTTAAGTGCTTAATAAACCTCTATATAATTCAACTATAATCCTGTGTAAATATTTCTTACTTATTTAGTATCTAGATTATTTTTTCTATAATCAGTCTATTGATGGGTTATAGGTTTTGTCACCCAAGTAGGATCAACCTTGGCTGATCATTCGGACAACCCCCTCAGTGCACACAAAACATTTTAACTCACTATTCTTAATTTATGTATCAGTTAACTTTTGCTGCATAACAAATCATCCCAACACTGTATCTTGCAGCAACAAACATTTCTTATTTTTCATGAGTGGGTTTTCTGGAAAGTTCTGGGCAGATTTTCTGGGTGGTTTGATTAATCATCTGGATCTGCTGGATTCTCAGTTTGAGCTATGTTCTAACGGCTTTCCTCATCTGATGGTTGATGACATCTGTGGGGATAACTTGTACACATATCTCTCATTTGGGTACCAGGCTAGCCTGGCCCCTTCTCATAGTGGTGGTCACAGAATTCACCAGAGCTGCAAAAGAGAGCTTACCACAACACAAGTAATTTTCAAGCTTTTGCTTATGTCAGATTTGCTATTATCTTACCTGTCAACACAAATGGCATGAGCAAATCCAGGCAGTGTATGAGAGAAGTAACCAAAGAAAATTATTGCTGCCTTTGTGTAGATAGCATACTACAATTAGGTATTGTATAGCTATCACTATACTGCAATTTGGTTATGACAATCAATCCATATGAATTTTAGCAATAGCAATGGCACCATCTGCAATTTGTCATGTCTAATAATGTTGTTGTGCCTCCATAACACAGGTGACCATTACAAGTATGAAAAATTCCACACAATAACCTCTTCACCTAAGAAAGGGTTCATTTTAGTTAAATAAAATTTTATTATGTGAAAATTTATATCCAAAGTCTTGCTTTTGGCTTCATACTCTGATGACTTAGAAGAATGCAGGTAATGTACATAAGGGAAGAAAAACTTAATATGAAAAAAAATCCAAACTTATAAAACAAATAAATTAAGGAGTAGAGAGAGAGAGTCATCCCACCACAATAGAGTTCTTTGGTCTTACGTCAAGATTCTTTAAAATAGTCAACCTCACCAAGCTATTGCACATACCTTTTAGAGACTAAGCTCATGGCACAGAGGAAGGTATCCCTGTATTAATTATTCTCTCCCTGGTTTGCCCTAGACTTAAGGGTCAGTAAAGAACTGTGTCCTACTTTTAAGAATATAGGAATCAAAGCAGAAACATCATGCCTAAAGAACTTACAAACTTCATACCATGACATGATTTCAACCTTGTGAACTTCTCCTCTAACTGTCTTGTGGAACTGGAGCTATATTGCTTCCAAAAGCGGGGAGCTGAGTTTGCCCATCAGCTCTCAATTGACAAGAGGTATGGGGAAGAGGTGATGTCAATGACGTAGATGGTGGCAGAATGGGGTGCACTCCTTATATCTCCCGGGGCACTATCCCAAGGGTTCAGCCCCCACAGCAAGCCTGCTTCTTTCTCTCCTGTTCCGTTCCCAACTTTGCCACCATAGCTTTCCTCACTTGATTGACACATCCCTTAAAGAGCGGGCATCTCCATTCCTTTGCTGTGCATTCAAGCCCGGCAATGCAGGAGGCAGGAATCCATTAGCGGAAAGAATAGCGGGGCCTTGTCCTCCATCTCACAGCCAGCTTCTCAACTGTGCTGCCCCTGGTTCATTCCAGCGGGGCTGTTGTGAGCCCGCAGTTGCATAACATTCTATAGAAGCTTCCTATTTAAAACTCTGAAAGGTGACAGCCCACATGACAAACAGACTTCAGTCCGTCAAAGAACATCTCCAAAGCAACTGCATTCGCCAGATTGCTGCTTTCTTTCTTGTGGTCCATCAGTGCTGACTCGGCTACCCAGACCCTTCCCTGGGAAGGCTGCTGCTGTGTCTCAGCCACAGGCTGTCAGATTGTCCCGCATTTCCTGCCTAATTCATACAAGAGTATCCATACTTATATTGATCTAGGCACACAAATGGCATTCACATGCTAGGCACCACTTGGCAGAAATGATCCAAAGCGACTTTGCACTCACTGCAAAGTACAACTCATTCACAAAATGCTTCTATTTAGCCTGGTCACTGATGGGATTTATTTCCCCACAATAAACAGAATTCACACCAGTGACTGAATGTGTGAGTTCATGTCCTACGTTAAATATTTAGGAATCCTGACCATTGTTCACTTTGCTGATTGCAGGCAAGAGGTTATAGGTCTTATTATCAACACGACAGCTTAGAGCTGTTGCATAGCCTACACTCAGTTGCCACCACAACCCTGATGATGGTCAGTGTGAGGAGGAGAGGGAAGTTGGCTTGTTCTGTCTCTCCCAGCACTGCTGGGGGAGTTCATTTAAACTTATCTTCTTGGATACTCACCTGCCACCCACCCACCATTAATTCTGGAATGTCAAAAAATGAAGGGGTCCTAATTGGTAGGGTTCATAGCTTTGACACTGTCTTGATATGCATTTCCATTCTCTCTGGAAAAACAACTGCAACCAGAAAGTATCCATCACCTTTCCTGGTTGTGTAACATCTAACTTTTATACTATCATGTATATTTGATCCAGCTGTTGTAGAATACATTTTATGCCCTGATTCTTTCCTTTTCTAAAACACATACACGCACACACACACACACACACAGAGAACTCACAAATTAAAAGCATTTATTTTCAATAAAGACGACTGTTCTGCTGTACACAAATTTGCATATTTAATTACACAATAGACTTCTTTGTTTTAGTATTTGTTCACTCTCTCTCAAGGACAGTGCTTACAGAAAACAATCATCTAAATTTTGGTATGAAAGTTCATAGGTACATGAAAATTGGACATTCTGGAATGGGGGAATAAGAAAGAGTTGGTATCTAAAAAATTTATGTACAACATTCTTAAGAGAAATCTATACTCGTTTTCTTTTTCTTTCAGCACAAATAACCTTTGCTAGGCACATGGATGCTTAATTATTTACCACCATTACCCACTATCACTTACCATGATAATAATAATAATAATAATAAGGCATTTATTCAGTTATTTCATAATGACAGATTTTTCATATCTATTTTAATAATATGGAATTCACTTTATTGTGTGTTAGCAGGAGTAAATACTGTATGTGGCATATGCACAGCAGGATCCAGCTCCTTGGGCCAAGGACAGAGTCTACCTTACTACTGTGAACACGCATACTGTCCATGCCCAGGGTCTGGCTCACAGTGTGTACTCTGTGAATGTTGACGGGGTGAAGGACTAACTCCCACTTCTTCATGGACCTCTGAGATGTTGTTCTAAGCAGACCAGAATTCAAATATCCAGGTTCATCTTTCACCTGCACCAATGAGTTCTCTAAGAGGCATGCATTTATAGCGAATCAGTATTTTGGAACCCTCATCAGCTCTGCTGGCAGGAATGTAAGGTGACCTGTCAAAATGAACCAGGCCTACAGCTCTGAAAACCTAAAAGCTCCTAGCTCTAATTTAACCTCTAACTACCAACCTGTTATGACCACTTTAATATCTATCATCTCTGAGTTTCCAAAAATTATTTATTCATTGTGCCCTCTTGTTCAGTTCATGTTCTGCTTTGGTTTCTCCAGAACATTGCTTTCTAGTTTCAGAGGAGAAAAAAAAATTCTAAATCCAAACTGAGAAAAAGAACAAACTTAAACCGCACTGCTCAAGAAAAAGATAATTAACAAAACCCATTGTTTCTTAAAAAAGAAATTCAAGGCCAAACATACCTGCATTCCTTGATTGCCTTACTCTTAGCGCAATGAGAAGCCACTTGTAAAAACCTCGTCTTCACAGACCATGCCTGGTGCTCAGCTGAAAAACAGACAAGTATTTAAATACTCTCTCCTAAAAGTGTTGCCTCTCAAAGGAAATCAGCCAGACTTTGCTCTCCAGCTCTCCCTGGGCCAAGATTAGCGTGTGCATGAAGAAAGGGGAAGGCTCTTTTAAGATGTAGGAAAGGATTTCAGAAAGGGGTGGATAGAAGCATCTTCCAGAGCTCATAGGCAACCAGAACAAACTGATCAAAAGAGCAGTCCTGAGGTTCCCCCCCCGGATATGCACGTTCAGAGAGTTCTCCACACTTTGCTCTTAGAATACACCCCTTAACTATGAGCAGCTATAGAGAACCAAATTTTACATTCTTCATAGTTAACCTTTCCCTTTCAAATTCAAAGCAAGGCCAAAATCAGGCATTCTAACCCCACACTTTCCTTCAATTTAACTCAAACTTTAATTATTCCTTTTGTCACCCTTCCAAATCTATCTGGATCTATAGATAGCATGTTCTATAATTTGTTAGATATATTTTTAGCAACTCAATTTGTTTTACTTAGACACATACATTTAAAAATACATTTAATGTCATAATAATGGCAATAGAAGCCCATATCAAGGGGATTTTTATGTACTCTATAAAATATATCCTAACTACTTTAGGGGATGACTAATACCTCTTGATTCAGACAGGTAGCATTCAAATCTTGCCTTTGCTATTTCCTAGGTGTGGCTTCTGGGCCTTGATTTTATATTACACAAAATGGAAATAATAGAATTCTGCTTCACTGTATTATTGTGAAGATTAAATTAGCTGATACAAGTAATGTCCTTAGAACAATGCCCAGAACAAATATGTGTGTAAAATGCTAAATAATATTACTATTATTAACCCTTTTCCAATGTCTAATTTACCATCTGCTTAGTCAGTTTTTCATTACTACAATAGAGTACCTTTGACTAGGTAACTTTATAAAGAAAAAAGATTTATCTCACTCATAGCTCTAGAGGTCTGGTAGGGGCCACATATGCCTTCTTGATGGCAGAGTCCCAAGGCAGCACAGGAGCAT
The DNA here is from genome assembly GCA_004027875.1 of Aplodontia rufa. Classification (NCBI taxonomy): domain Eukaryota; kingdom Metazoa; phylum Chordata; class Mammalia; order Rodentia; family Aplodontiidae; genus Aplodontia; species Aplodontia rufa. The sequence goes on along the minus strand of PVKS010001907.1, from coordinate 74,010 downwards.
CACATTGCAAGAGACAGGAAACGTGTGTGTGTCTCCTGGTCCCACCCTCATTTCTTATAAAGCCACCAGCATTCAACCAAGAGGGCTCTACCCTGATTAGATTATCTAATTCTAATCAACTCCCAAAGGCCTTTCCTCTAAACCCTGTATCCTCTAAACCTCTAGCTTCTTAATACTTCTGCATGGGTATTAAATCTCAACATGTGAACCCTTGGGGAACAAACTCAGAATCATAGCCTTATGCATTTTAGACCCAAAGATTTTACTGGGGTGTCCCATGGAGCACTGTCAACATCACAGAAAATTAGAATTGGAAAGATATCTGTTACCTTCTTATCTTTAGGTCTCAGCTTAAATACCATGTTCTCAGAATTGAAACTTATTTCCCTGACCATCCTAATCCATTATACCACCTACTCAATGTTTTTTTTTTCCCCTGAAAGCACTGGGCATCAAAACCAGGAATGTTGTACCACCAAGTTACATCTCCAGGCTCCATTTTTTTTAAATTTCAAGACACTGTCTTGCTAAGTTGCCAAGACTGGACTCTAACTTATGATCCTTCTGCCTCAGCCTCCCTAGCAGCTGTAATGACAGACATACACCACTGCACTTGCCCTCCACTCTTTATCAAAGCATGTTGATTGGTTTCACTTACTAAATGAAATTTCTAATGCATTCTAAGGTCTATACTAATTTTACTTATTTATTTATGTGCTAAGTATATCTCTATATATTTTTTCTAACCAATATCCATTCCATACACACAAACATACACACACACTCACTCACATGTTGTTCTGGTCTCCTTTAATTTGTAAAATGAGTTCAAGAACATCCCCTGTCTTTTTGTGGCTGTATCCTCAGGGCCTCACATGCCAGCCATGCACATAACAGTGGCCAATAAATATTTGTCAAGTGAATAAATAAGTGAATAAATGAATGCTATTATTTTGCAGACAGGAAACTGGAGCTAATAGATAAGAGCCTCCCCAAGGTCACATAGACACTCAAGAGCAAAGAGTGACGAAGGCTTGTACCTGAATGAAAGCTCTATTGCCAGAGACTCCTATTCAATCAACTGGAGCAGCCAAGAATGATTGCCAATCCCTGGAAGTCCTTCACACCATTTCAGGAGTCTGTGGGGTCAAAATTATTTTCATAATTATACTAAGAAGGCTATTTAATTTTTAACTCTACTGACATTTGCACTGATGATACAAAAGTAATGGTAAGTAAAACTGTTGGCCCCTTGACACAAATCAAGGCAGTGGCATCCAGCTGTGCTAGTGACCATTGTGTTTCCCTCCACCACCACCCGCAGGAAGCAAAGGAAAAACCAGTTCACCTAAGAATGTCCTCTGCTAAAACAGTAAAAATATCAATTTTATCAAATTTCAATCCGTAAATACAGATCCTTTTAATATTCTTCATGACAAATCAATGCACACATGAAGCACAGATACTGCAAAACCAAGTCTGATGGTTATTTCCGGAACTGTTCGTGTGAGATTGAGTTGTGAGCTGAACTCGCCACTTTTTTCTTGGAACACAATTTTTGCTTGAAAGAACAAATTCCAAGCAAACTATGGTTATTCAGACTTGGGCATTTGGCAGGCATTTTCTCAAAAATGAGCAAAGGGAGCCTGTCACTTAAAAGAAAACAACTGAGAATATTGGTTGCCAATGGTAAAAGTTGAGCTTCTGAGCAAAAATCAAAAATTTTTTAAAAGTATATTTGCCTCTGTGAGTTTGACAGCTTCCAATATTTAAAGACTTTTCTGATGTGATTAATAATTATAATAATAGATGTGCTTTTTAAAAATATTATGTAATGAAATGTGTCAATTATTGGAAGATGTGAATAACTCAGCAAGCCAGTATGTTCCAAATGTCCATGCCTAATGTTATTAACAAAATTATCCTAAAGTAAGACTGCTAGAGAATGCCAAGTGGACCAGTGCATTCTTATTTAACAGAATATGAGGGCTCATTCACATAGTATAATATTCTATACTGCAATTAGCCTTGAAGAAACTTCTGCCTGTCAAGTTTTGGTGTAGTATCAAAGAAGAATATCCCTATTCACCTGAAAAGCTTAATAGTTCTCCCTTTCCTGCTACAAATCTGTGTGATACCAATTTTTCATATACTTCTTTCAAAACAACTTATGCCAACAGCTTGAATACAAAATCATATATGAGGATCCAGCTGAATTCTATTACCTCAGATATTAAAGACATTTATAAATCACAAAATAATGACACTTTTTTATTCATTTTCTATTTTGGAAAATATGGTTATTATTTTTCATGCCTGTATTTTGTTGAAATGTAGAACATCTATCATTGCTATTTTTGTATTAATTTTATTATTTTTTTCTATTTTTCTTTCTAATATTGCAATTATTCATAGCAACAACCCACATATAATAATATCTTTTTTTTGAAAAGTTCAATTATCTTAAAGTGCATAAAGGGGTTCAGAAACCAAAGTTTCATAACTACTAAATTAGAACATATCAAGTTTAAATCCTAAAGTGATTCTAGAAATGTAATCTCCCAGACGGTGAGTTCCTAGAGCTTATGGCATCTTGTGATCTGTTTTACAACTCTGAAAGGTCACATTAGTACCATTTTAAGAATAGTTAGTTGTTGTTAGGTATGGTGGTACATGCCTGTAATCCCAGCAATTTAGGAAGCTTCACAATTTCAAGGCCACCTTCAGCATTTTAACAAGGCCCAAAGCCACCCTGTCTCAAAATAAAAAATAAATAGGTCTGGGGATGTGACTTAGGGGGAGAGGGCCCCTTGGTAATCCTTGATAACTCCACCCCTACAAAAAGGTATAGTTAGCTCTCAAATTTGAAATTTAGTAAATAAAACACACATGTACTTTGATGAAGACATTGATTTCAAAAAATTCTTCAAGGCTAAAAACAACAAAAGTTCATTTTCCACCCTTGCTAAATATACGTTTGAGGTTGTCTGGGGCTCTGTTCCATAACACTTGACTCTAGAACCTAGGCCAACGGAGCAACTAATACATGAAATGCTATTAGTTGATCTCACAGGAAGAAGGGAGTGTAGTGATTGCCCACTTTAAGGGAAATGACTATCAAAGCTGAGAAGGACTATGTGTCTTTCCACTTATATTTCTTTAGCTGAGACAAGTCTCATGGCCCTCCCTGACTTGGAAGAGGTCAGGAACTTACTGTCCTATCATGAGCCATAAGGACGTAAGAATATTTGAGGATATATTTTGGGTAGAGTATTTGAGGAAGATAATGCAAATCAGCAGCTGTAATGACTATCACAATATTAATACTCATCCACAACTTAAAACTCATTTATTTAATTTACCAACATCTGATTTTTAAGGTGTTCATCCACAAATTTTCAGAGTTAAATGACTTTGTGCATCCGATTTTGTTTTCTTTTATTTGACATTATTTTCCATGTCTCCATAGTTCTGATATTTGTAATTTTATTTAATGTTAAACTTACTGCATTGACAAGTTATTCTAATTTTAAACCTTTTTAATTGCTATTGTATTTAGGTGGAAGGGAGCTAGACTTTCACTATTACAGATGACATAATAATGCACATTGATTTAAGAAAATATTTTTAACAATTTTTGGAGTGAAGTAGTTAACTGAGTCAAGAATTGGATGGATTTTTGTGATGACATATGTTCCACATGCCCACTATTTTACAAGTTTCTGTGGGCAAGGAACTGTCCTTATTCATTTTTATATCCTCAGAGCCTAAAAAATATTTGGAATCTGGTGGGTACTCAATACTTGTCTATTGAATGAATGACTCTTGCCAGAATGCTTTCTAGAATTATTACACCAATTTACAATGCCACCAGAACAGAATTATATTGCTCTAACAGATTCCTTAATAGTTGGAATAGTGGTTTTCTTTTCATTTATTTAATGATTAGCAGGGCTGCACATATTTCCAAGATTTTTCTTTCACTATGTGTGTTTTTTCTAACTTTTGCTCTACTTAGTAAAGTAAATCTGACAATTCATCTTAGAAATTGTCCTTATACATTTAGGCTTTTGAAGATTGGGGGCTGCCCATTCTGAGCTCATTGGAAAAAGAAAATAAACTAGGATGAATTGGAGGTGGAGCCAATGGGCTAGCTAAAAAATAGAGTGTAAAACTGTAGTATTATATTCTTGCCCTAGTCTATTTTATGTTGCTATAACGGAACACCCAAGATAGGGTAAGTTATAATGAAGAGAAATTTATTTCTTCACAGTTCTGGAACCTGGGAAGTACAGATGAAGGGACTGGATAGAATCTGGCATGGGTCTTCCTAATGTATCACTACATGGTAGATGGTGAAAGGAAGACAGAGTATATTTAAAAAAAAAAAGAAAAAAGAACCAAATCTGCCTTTTTATCCTGTGGTAAGATCATTAACCCATTCATGAAATCAAAAACCCCTCAAAGATCCCCCCACCTAATATTTATTGTCACAATGGCAATAAAATTTCAGCATATTTAGGATGGGTCAAAACATTCAAACCACAGCAGCCCTCCTCCTCATCAACAGATAAATGTTCCCTCCAGGCCTCACATTATTGAAGGTACTTGCAATTATTGCTCTATTTTCTGAGTGAAGATATTGAGGCTTAGAAGGTGCTTGAGACAACATGGGTAGGAAAAAGCAAGGCAGATTTTGAGTCTCTGTTTGTCTGATCTTAGAACCTGAGTTTTTCTCTATACTTCATGCTACCTTGCCACTGCACACAGGAGGCCGTCCCTAACATCTTGTGTTAGTCACCTTTTTGTCTCTGTGACAAAAATACTCAACAAAAACAACTTAGAAGAGAAAAACTTTATTTGGGCTCATGGTTTCAGAGGTTTAGTGCCTGGTTGGCTGGCTCCATTGCTACATGCCTGAGATAGGGCAGCACATCATGGCAGAGGAATGGTGGAGAAAAACTGTTCAGCCCATGGCAGCCAGGAAGGAAAATGAGTGAGAAAGGAAGGGGGTAGGGGAGAGAGAGAGAAGAGAGCATATGGAGTCGGGGACAAGATATAATCCCCAAGGACACCCCCTCAGTGACCTACTTCCTCCAGTCATGCCCCACCAGCCTATAGGCGCCAACCAGTAGTCCATTCAGATTATTAATCCATTAAATGGATTAATCCACTGATGAGGTTACAGCTCTCATCACTGCCTAAACACCCCACCCCTAAATCTTACTGCATCCTTCAAAACATGAGATTTTCAGAGGACATTTCTAGATCAAAACCATAATAATCCCAAAGCACAGTCTCAGGATGAAGCCTGCTCTGGGCTCTGTGGAGGCTGACAGTGACACACCTGCTCTGTAGGCTAGGTGTCTGCAGATAGAGGTGCTCAAGACTATAGAGGTGCTCAGATAGAGGTGGTCTGACACTAAGGAGGCTATCTAACCGGAGGCAGGACCCTGACAGCATCTGGAGTAAGGTAGCACTGGGCCAGCCGTCAAAGGCAGGGGTGTGCAGAAGAGAGCCAAATGGTCCAAACCCTGGGTTAGAAGGTGCCATTTCAGAGCAGGCAACACTCAATAGCACAGCAAGAAGATGAACCAGAAAACAAGGCTGCAGCCCAGGCAGGAAAGGTCAGAGACCATGTCCTGGTAGGCACATTGGGCTCAAAATGGAGTTCAGACTTAGAAGAAGTTCCAGACATCCTCTTGCACTGTTCAGAAGTGACAAAGAATGCACCTGACAGAACCTCTTCCTTAGCTCTCCAACAGGCAGCTAATCACACACATGGCTATTTATATTTAAATTAATTAAATGAAATAAAATTAAAGCACCAATTCCTCAGTTGTACTAGTGACATCTCCAGGACCCAGGAGTGAGTAGTGGATTTACTTCGTATCATCATAGTGGAAAGTTTCATTGGACATCACAGCTGGCCCTTACTTCTCTCAGTGGACCAGCATGGACCAGAAGCAGCACTCACTTCCTCTGGGAGACTGTCAGAAATGCAGAATCACAGATCCCCTCTCCAGGCTACACAGGGAGCTTCAGCTCGAAGCCCCCCAGGTGGTGTGTAAGCACATTCATTTCACAACACCTGTCTCCTCTCAATGGGTTCAGAACATACCAGCAGATCTGCTCTGCCTACTGACAATCTGTGCTACCTGAGCTAAGAGGGGGTCGAGGAAAGAAAGACTCACCTTAAATTTGTCATCTTTACTGCAAACGTTTCCCTCAGTCTATTGGTCTTCCTTTTATTTTAGTTTTGTTCATTTTTTATGAACATATTTTTGGATCCTATTAATATTTAAAAGATTACGATGGTGGGAGCCTGCCTTGGCTCTTATTCGGGAACAAATCACATCTCTCCATCTCCATCCCCCTCCTGCTTTGGCTCTTTAGCCAACACCCCTGCAGTATCCCTCCACTGAGGTTGTTTTCACCATATCAGAGATGTGCCATTTTAGCAGCATCGCCAAGAAGCTGCGCTGAAAGACTCCGCACCCACCTTCTCCAGAGCAGCCCTACCCAACACAGGATTGCTCTGTGTTTATATACACCCTGGCAGGGATGGGGCCCATCTTACAAGGCCTCATAAATATTTAACAACCAGTACTTTGTAAAGAAGAGTGTTATTAAGGGTGGTGCTGCGAGCAGCTTCAGATGTGACCGTATATCAAGAACTGCTAATGCTGTGTGGATGTTACCTCTCTCAAAAACCCTGGGCAAATCAGCTCCTTATATTATTGGCAAAGTTGGGAAAGAATTTAAAGGAATTTGCAAATATTCTCGTCCCTCAGAGTATGTAAGCTAGATCTTCTCCTAATAGGGAGTGGCTTTCCAAAAAAATCAGATATCTAAGAGAACAAAAGCAGTGACCAAAAGGGAAACACACACACACACACACACACACACACACACCCTAGAACATGCACATGGAGAAGTGGCCTGCCCAGTCAATTTTTAGTAGGGTTTCTTTGATTTTGATGCTGCCAGCTGAATCTCCTATCACCACGGAAGCCCAGCCCAGACCACTTATTTCAACTCTTCAAGCTTTAATGATACTGGTTCAGTTTTCTTTACCCTGTGGATTGGATACACCACATTGCAATTCAAATCACCCCAAACACCACAGTAAGCATGAGGTGATCACATTTCTTCCTAAGTGGAAATGGCTCTCCACAGGGGACTCATTCTGGGAGCGAGGGGCTGGGACAGCATTGCCCTGGCAACTTGTATTTCCCCAGATGGTCATCACTGGAGGTAAACGCTTGGAAGATTAAAGTCTCCAATCCTGGGAGCAAACTCCTGTTAGGCTAGGAAAATATCCTCCACTGGCCATCTTTAGTGCAACCGATAAATCACAAGGGATTTTCAAATGAAAGTGTGTGTGTGTGTGTGATGCTTATTACATTTTTCCTTCAAAATGCTTTCATTTCTTTTATCTTGTGATAACCCCTGTGAAGGGGTCTGAAAAGCTAATTTGCCTAGCTCAATGTGACCCACAGAAGTCAGAGCTCTTGTGTATTTTGCTACCATAAAACACTTCCTTAAGGTCTGTCAGGAAAGAAATTGACTTCTGAGCCCCTGCAAGGATATTGTTTCCATAAGAATAAACATTTCCATGGTACTTGCCTTTCACATGCAGGAGCAGGATCCTGGGTGTGTAATGAAGGGGAGCTCCTTATGTAAAGAAGGTTCGCATCTGCCTTTTTGTAAGTGGTTCTGCAGGGCAGCCAGTCAGTCACCCAGAGCATGACCAACTACCATGTGCTTGCTGAGAACAGGTAAGAGAGCATTAAGGGACCTGCAGGTGCTTACTGACCGTGCACTAATGTAGCCATCTCAAACCAATTCCACACACTCATGAGCTAGCACCTTCAAATGGATAAGTTTTGCTCCAAGTTATAATCAAAAAGTTCATTTGTAAGTGCATTGCTTGGGACCTGGAATAAACCTTCCCGTAGAAACAATGATATAAATAGTACTCTAGTCTAGTCCACAAAGGCTCCTCTCACCCAAAACACAGTTCCATTATTATATTGTTGCAAGAAAACGCTGTAAAAAACAATTACAGTGAGACACCCATAATTAACCAAACAGTAGGACAATAAAATGAAATATTTAAAAAAAAAAACATGGACATTCATTCTTGAGGAAAAAAAAAAAAGATTAATTGGAGAAGGACAAGGAGGAAAGTGGAATTGTGCCGTGCTCTCGGACCAGACTCTGGGTTACTTCAAGGGCTATTGAGTCTGATGGCTCAGGATTTCTAAGATGTCTCATTGCACTTCAAAACTTATCACTTGCTCTTTGCCTGATACAGGTAGACAGCTACTACTACTTATACTTATCCCCCATAATTAAAATCAGTTTTTATTTTTTCCCCTTAGAGATTGAGAAAAAAAAAAGGAACAAGAGAAACAGGGAAATGCAGGGAAGAAAAGAGAATGGAAAGAGATCACAGGGAGAAAAGGGAGGATTAAGGAAGGGTTAAAAATGAAGGGGAAACAATGGAAACTTAGAGAAAATCTGTATTTGTGAGTCAAAGAAGCAGAGAGAGGGAGGAGGAAATACCTCCTCTCATGGTGAAGTGCTGCCTTGGACAGTTTCCTTGTAAGTCATAAGAGGAGCTATCTTCATTGATGACTGGAGCAAATGAGACAGGGGACAGCCTTGGGGAGAATGCAGTGAGATGAGGATAATGAACAACCCCCTCCCCTTCTCTCGGGAGGGGATTGACTGCACCGTGCTGATGTCAGAACCTGAAAGACATCTCTTAGTGACTGAAGGTGCAGTGTCTCCATGTGGATTATCTTCACCCATATTTCTTAGAGAACCTGATCGTCCCATCTCTCCAGGATGGACCTTTCTTTGGTTGGAAAGTTCAGCACAGTCCATGATGACCTGGTCTTCCTGGTCTGTCTCCCTCCCATTCGGCCTTCTTCCTTCTGCTCCCTCACTCTGCATTTCTCATCTCAACCCACTCTTCGTTCCCCAAAGAACCACTCATGCCATGGTTGGATTTCATAGGATTTCAGCAAGATTTAGAGATAAGAGAGGGCAACTTTAGGCTGTCACAAGTAGTATCAAATTCTATGATAGATTCCATTGTCAATAAAATGTCTTCCACTCCTCCCCCAGCACGGGTTCCTTCTCAGGATATTTCCCTGAAGCCCTGTGGCCAAAACACCCTCCCATTGTTTTTCTCCCTGAGTTTCTGGGCTGTCTAAACTCCTTTCCTATGCAGGTAACTTCCAGGAACTTTCAGGACAGGATAAAAGTTATCACCATGGAAGGCTCATAATCTTTCCCATCACACCCACCTGGGGTAAGGCAGGTGAGCCTGACTCTCCAAGCTGCTCCTCCTCCTCTTACTGCGTGGGACGGAGAAGCCAATATCCTAGGGAATTAGAGGAGCAGCCATGATGGGCTGTCTGTGCTCTCCAAGGGCTGCTGCTCTGAGGGCCTGACTTCTTAGGAAATCCTACAGGATGATGGAAGCATAGACAGGGGTAACGAAAGCAGGAAAAATGGGAGAAATGGGGTGGCATAGTTTCTTCTCCTAGAAGAAAGGACTTTAAAGATTCCTCTGAGACACTAAGCACTCAAGAATCATGGGTTGTGTTCTGAGAAGGTGGCAGACTAGAGAGATGCAAACCTGGATTCCCCTCTGGACTATGCTCCTTTAAATGTGCAAAGCTCTTGGCCAGAGCTTCTGTCTTATTATGCATAGGAATTTAATTCCCTTTTGTCTCAATCCTTCACTGCAGACTAGGTTGGGAGCCTAACCCAGAGGCCTAATAATTGGCTTTTTTAAACAAAAGAGCCATCTTCCCTGAGATAAAGCCTGTGCTCCCTTATAATGCACAAGTGGATGAAGTCATTTATTTTTTTAAATAGCAATCTTTGCCCTCAGCTTATACTTATTATATGTGTTCCTTTACAGTCCACAATGAGTTTCCATATCATCCTTACCTAGCAAACCCCACCCCCAAACGGAATTCTCATTATTGAGGGAGTAGCTGGTTAATAGTAAAACTATTTAATCACTACCAAAAGGAGTAAAAATGGGAAAACATTGCCAGTTTAAATTATGAATCAAGGCCCAATGATGATTATCTGCTCATTTCTGGCTGGAGCAGGCAGTGAGCAGGGAAACCAGGCCCCTGTGTAAACACAGGGTTAGCCCAAGACAGCTTGAAGTGCAAGAGGAGAGTGACAGCCGCTCTGGTAGGTGTCGGCCAGACTCTTGGGCCCTCTTGGCATCTTTCTAGGCTCTCTCTGTCCCTCTCCTCCCCAACTGGAACTGAGCCATGATGGGTCCTTCATTCTCCTGACTCAACTGTGAATATTCATGACTTAATATGATTGTTGTCAAAGACTATATTTAGGTCTCCCTCAAATTTCATATGTGATTGAAATCTTAACCCCTAATGTGATGGTATTAGGAGGTGAACAGCTTTGGGTGGTTTTTAGACCATGAGGATGGAACCTTCATGATTGGGATTGGTGCTCTTAGGAGACTCCAAAGAACTCTTTTCCACTTTGGCCACGTGAGGGCGCAGTGAGAAGACACTCTTTTGGAACCAGTAGGCAACCCTGGTAGGCACCAAATCTGCCAGCCATTTGGTTTTGGACTCAGCCTCCAGAAATGTGAGAAACAAATAATGGTTGTTTATAAGCTACCCAGCTGGTGGCATTTTTAATCGCTTGAGAATTAGGTGTAGGAAATGACTTGGGGGTGAGAGTTTTACCTTGAACTTCCTGGACCCTCCAAGTCTTGTTGTGGTAACTGAGCAGAAAACTACAGTCTCATTTTTGAAATATCTACTTTAAATTTTTATTTATGAAAACAAAAAAGAGTGGATTGCAATTTTAGTTTTTGCTGTTATTATAGTAGTGAATCCTAACTATAAAAGGATTATTCTGAAAGCAAGTTTATATGAGTTTTGTTTTAAAAAAAAGAGAGAGAAAACTGTTGTAAAGCAAGACATAATTAAGTGATGCCAATACAATTGACCATTTAATTTGAAATCAATTGATTTGACCTAGTTTGCTGGCTTACAATAATATAAAGAGTTTCAATACAAATAATATTTATGTTACATTTTCTTTTATAACAGCACGTATTTTTAAGTATTTTTCATAAAATAATGAGACATAAAAACTGAAGTTTTATCAGTGGTAGGAAATCCCAGAGTAAGTAAGTGGTCAAACAACGAAGATTACCAAAGAAATTAATGAAATTTGCACAGCTTCAACACTTCCAATGATTTCAAGACTTAAAAGAAAGACTTGGTGAATTTTTCTTTAGAAAGAATTGTCACCATGTTTCTAGCCTCAGCCCCTGGGGCAAGGGGTGGATGGAGGAAGTTTCTTTCTTTTCCCAAAAAGCCTAGTGAAGCTGAGCTTCTGGAGTCCATGTGAGGAGAGTGGGTTAGAGTCTGACTCACGGAGCAAGCTCAAACCATGGCTCTCCTGATCAGCTGCACTCCCAGCTTGTCTGAGGGAATAATTCCTCCTTTGAATAGACATGGGCGTGCCACAAAAGAAAGCTGGACCTGAGCTATTGTGAACTTTGCCCAAGAGGGCTCTTGCCAGACTGTGCAGGGAACACAGTGGTGAGGATCCCTGACAATTCTCAATTCTCACATGGGAGAACTTCTCAGATTGTTTTTTTTTTTTTCTTTTAAGAGAGAGGGACAATGAGAAAGAGAGAATCAATTTTATTTAGTTTTTCACATGGCTTTTGTTGCTCCAACACTTTGTTGTGTACATGGCTTTGGGGTTCAATCCCGTGTCCTCACGCATGCCAGGTAAGGGCTGTAACTACTGAGCAACAGCTCCAGCCCCTCATGCTGTTCTTTTGAGATGAGCAAGGACTTCTTCCTCAGCTGGCAGGTCCCTGTGGGAAAATATGCCATAATTTCCCGATTGCTGTAACCGCTCCCTCCTCCCTAATCCCACTGCTCCTCCACCTCAGAGACTGTCTACACACCGAAAGGGTGGAGACAGAAAAGCTTTTGTCAGGCTGCTGGAGGGTTGGTGTAATATTAAATAACGTTCAGAATTGTGATAGAACTCTTGAACTGCATATTCAATTTTCCAAACCCAGGTTGCATTTGTGGCTTAAAGAGAAGATGTCACTGAACAACTGCCCCGATGTTGGTCCTGAGGATTGCTTAGGACCAATGTCCTTGCTGATTGACCTCCATGGGAACACTGACTTAACAGAGAGCAAAAATTCCATGGGTCTGCCAGGATTTCCCTCCAAAGGCAGGCAAAGAGTAAAATAAAATTGAAAATATAAAATTTTTTGAACATTGAATAAATGTGAGATTTTGAGTTTAAACCAATTTAACTTTAGTACTTGCACAAAATCATTTTAAACATGTTCACATTACATATTAATGAATGATATCAACCTTAATACTTATTATCTGTCCCATCATTTGGATTTCAAGAAAACAATCCAATCAATAATTTCTTTTGTAGGAAAAAAAACCACTAAGAATATGAATTCAGGAGTTAAAAACCATTTAAAGCAGAGTTACTCAAACTACCAATTATAACTCATTAATTAGTTAGGAAATAAATCCAGTGGGCTATGACCCAGTGATTTTTTTTAATTGAAATTGAATGGATAGGATGAAGTAGAAAAGGCGGAATAGAAGATAAGATGTCAGAGTGCATCCTCCACGGTAAGATTAAACATTATTTAACCATGCTTTTGTTTGTTTTGTGTAGACATGAGCATATATTGTGAGTGTATTCTGGGCTGAAGATATAATACATATTTCATATTGTGTCTCACAATTTAAGAAAAAAAATGTTGGAAAGACTGAAATATAGAATATACAAAATCCATGAAGTAAACCCAGTTAAAATTTAATGTGACATGGGAAATGACATGTAAGGAGTGGAAGAAAATTCCATAAAATCAGATGAGTCCCATGTTTCTTTAGCAGCTCTCTTTCCATTTCTTTTTCCCTGGAGTAGAAGGCAGTTCTCGTGCCCACAGTATTTGCCAACGGAAGGAAGAGGGTAAGGAGAAAATAAAAGGAGGAAGAGAGAACAAGGAAGGGAAAGGACAGGAAGGAAGAAAGAGAAAGAATAGATTGAAAAGCAAGCAAGCAGGTGAAGAAAATTGGTGTAACTTCTAGCGCCATGAGCCTTTTAATTAAATCTCAACAGACTCAGCATCTGGGGGCCTGTGCTTGTACCACTTTGAAATGAAGGAATTCCAAGTTACAATCAATGCACAATCCACTTTGCAGTGCTGGTCCACATGACATATAAAAGGTTGAGTACTAACAAAATGGTTGTTCTATATATAGTGCCCTGGTGATTAACCTTATAAACTTCTTTTTTGCATACCTATCTTATGCTGATCAAGGAAACTGACATGTTTCACTGAAGGTTTGGAGACTATTTCACCACAGATAGCATCCTCCCAGGGTTTACACTGAGTGTAGAAGATTCTGTTATATGGGATGGACAACTCTTGGCGCCATCATCTTGTGCAGACTTTAAGTGACTTTCCCAGTGAGCTTTGTGTTTGGCCCTCCAGGGGTGGTGAAATGCACTGTTCAGCCCCAACAGTGCCCTCTGCTGGCCAGAACCCCACCTGCAGAGCTGGAGACAGATCTGCCCTATTAACCCCATGGGTTCTGAGTTCTGGGTTGGGAGTTCTGGGTCTCAGGTCTTGAGTCCTATATGGGACCCTGCTTCATGATAATCTGCTCTCAATATAGACTTCTCCTGGGCTGGTGAGGTCTCCTTTCTTAAAGGTCCTGTGCATAGCCTCATAATTATACTACCCCTAATACATGATAGGGTCAAACTCAGACAAATCTCTGTGTTTTCCTGCTTTCATTGATCTCGCTTTCCTCTGATTGACCACAGCACTTAGATTTTGCAACCAATTTCACTTTCACTAAATGCTATTTGTGCTGCTCACTGTTGCCTCGTGTATCAGCGTTCCTCTTGGCTGCTTAGGTAAATTGTGAACTTCTCAGTCTTCGGTATACTTTGTAGCAAACAGCACCTTGAAGTATCTAAAAGTACTGGTCACACTCATAGCAAAGTTTCAAGAGGTTGACTCCTTGAGGATCATTCTTTATGAGTGAAAAGTGACTTCAGGACCAATGGATCCCTTTTGGTGTACTAATAAATGTTTGGATCTGACTTCTAGAGACATAAAACAGAATAAATAAATGCACCATATTTTCCAGGCATAACATAAAATGCTTTACACATGTCATTTTTCCTAACACTGACCACAACCCTGTTAGGTAGGTATTTTCAACCATAATTTATTGAAAAAGAAATGGAAAAGCAAAGAGGTTAAATTCTCCATATGGCAAAGCCTGGATCCCAAATCTTTTCACAAAAATATTGTCTCTAGTGTAGATTAGTCCTGTGCTAAATTTCAAACAATTCAGGTGTGTAGAAAAGTGCTTTGCCTCTGCCAGAGTCATTCCAATTCCCCAGAAGGCCCAAGGGCCTTTCTCACCAGGGGACTATTAGTTAGTTGTCCAGGAGCTCACAGAGCTTTAGGCTGTATCACTGGACTCACACTGAGCATTGTTCATTCATAAGAAAATTACCTGCAACACCAAGATGAGATGGTGGCAACAGACAAAGAGGAGGAGCAGCTGAGTCACAAAATCTGGGGGAAAATAACAAAGACACCAGATCAAAAAAGATTGTAGTGAACAAATGTAGAAAAAATAGCAAGGCAAGGTCAATGAGGACTTCCATGGTCTAAACTAGAATGAGTGCACAGCTTTCTACAGACTTGATGCTCACTGGGAAGAGCTGGGACCACATCACTACAAGGCTGACCTGGCCAGCAAGGTATTCCTCTCCCCCAGTGAAATTATAATAAAAATTGTATAAAAAATATGTGTGTGTGCATATATATATATATATATATATATATATATATAATGAAAAGTTCATGAGGTTGATTATTTCAGCAAATATTTGTTGATCATCTAGCCAAGGATGGGTGGGAGTAGGGGAGTGAACAGCAATGAACAAGAGACAAACCCTCTCCCCTATCGGAGCTCATATCCTGTAGGTGATATTATTGGAAATATTATCATTCCTGTTTGACAGGTAAGTAAACCAATACTTACAGGAGTTAAGTGGCTCATCCAAATCACAAGGATGCTCAATGGCAAAAGACTCAGGTTTGAATCCAAGACTGTCTGGATCCTAAGCTCAAATTAGGGCCTTCTCTCCCCATCCTCCAGCTGCACCAAGAGCACACTGTCAGGGAAGCAGTCTGTAAGATTCCCCTCTTAATTATCTTACTTGCTGAAGCATTATATACATGGTCTTTATTGTGTGTTCCAGCCCTTGATCATATTGTCATTTACTGTTTTCTAAAAGTTTCATGGATATAAGATTTGTTTTCTCACCTAAATTGAAAATTCCTAGAAGGGTGGACAAGATAATATATTCTGTTGTATTTCCCAGAGAACCCAGTAGCTCACAAGGCTGTGCCCATTTCACACAGGTCTTAAGCACCAGCTAATCTGCCAGGGCATGGTGCTCAGCATGGAAGAGGATTTTTTTTTTTTTTTGAGAGAGAGAGAGAGAATCAATTTTTTATTGAGTTTTCCACACGGATTTCATTGCTCTGGCATTTAGTTGTGGGTGCTGGGGTTTGAACCCGCGCATTTGCGCATTCTGGGCAAGCGCCATAACCACCGAGCCACTACTCCAGCCCCATGGAAGAAAATTTTAAAAAAAGAAAAGAAGAAGAAATAAGTATTGCTCCTGCCATCAAGAATCTTGTATCTTAGTGGACACCATTAAAAAGCCCCTTTTTAAAAGCTTGTAAAAAACTTGGATAAGGATTCCAACAATTAGAAAAAGAAAAATGCAATATCTGTGTTTAAAATGCAGAAAAAATTATCATGACTTGGAAAGTTTAGCAACAAAGTATGATTTGCCTCTGAGAAACATGCTCAGGAAAAACAAAGAGAGACTCAATTAAGAGAGAGATTTTAGGGTATTGAATAAACACCAGTGTGACCTTAAAAGGGGTACACTGCGTCTGGCCTATCCAGTTTACTTTTAGCAAGTGGATGGAGATGAACCCTGTAGAAATGCTGAGGCAATAGCCACATATGGCTTCACTGGAGTAAGATTATTGAATTCTGTCCTGTGTGACATGGTCATAAATAAGCTAACAAAACAGGGGGAGACTCTCATGTAAGATAGGTGCTCTCAGACAATTGTGATAAGCACCCATTCTATGTTGGCCCAAGGAAGACACAAAAGAGGTATTGGGTAAAAATCAGACGTGAGTCCTGATAATTGTATAATTTTCATTGATGATGTGAGTGATGAGCAAAAATGGGCTGATTAAGTCAGGGATGACACCAAAATTTAGTCAGTCACCTCCCAGTTGAACAGATCTGGAATTCACTGTAGCTCAGATTGTTAACAGAAAGGCTGAAAATTGGAATAGTTTGGATTTTTTAAATTTTTTAAAATTTATTTTTTATTATTGCATTATAGTTGTACACAACAATGGAATTAGTTGTCACATATTCCTCGATGCACACAAATCAGCAATACAATTTGTTCAATATCACAGATTGGATTTTAATAGGGAGTGCAGATAGGGAAAATGACTTGATCTTTCTTTCTCTCTTGACATTACTCCTGAAAATCAGGTGGGTAGAGAACCTTCATTTAAAGCTCTGATGTAGGAGAGGATTTCCTGACTTTTGACTGTGAGGTAGTCAACTGGGGACCTCAGTTTTCTGATCTGTGCAATAGGTAACAGCTGACCTGCAGTGTAAGCATTATGTTATGTGGATTATCTCCCTATGATCATTTCAGGCCTTCAAACGGCAAAATGTTGCATAAATGCTAAGTATTATGTTTCATAAAAAGAGCAAAGATTTGACATGGAAAATAATCAGAGAAAAAATTACAGGAGATAGAAGAACACTCAGGAGAGAAGCTATTAGCCAGCTTGGGGAGTACAATTGCAAAGGTTTGAGCATCATAAACCATCTGTGGTAATTTCCACTCACCTCTGCTCCTGCAGCCTCTGTGAGGGAGACTGTTGTCTGTTGTAGTCTGCTGTCTTCAAAGAATAAGGAAAAGCAATAAAGTGAGCTTTTGCCCTTGACAAGGTCAAGGAAATCTCTCAAATGTCATACAGTTTGGGATGTTCTAAATGAAGAAATTAATCTACCAGGGGGATTGTAGCTATTATATAAACCAAGGTAAACAAGCCTCCAAAATCCAGCTGCTAAGGATTCCTTGGACCCACAGCAGACAGCCTCAAATTGAAGAGTTTCCTAGGCTGCCCTTGAAACTCAATTTGCTGCCATTCATTCACCCTAAATTAATGGAGATGACTGTTCAGCACCCCAAGCTGCCCTTTAGGGTTGTCCTCAAGGGTCCTCCCAGGGGTATAAGGGAAACTGTAAAGACACATTCTGGATGCCCTAGCACCATGGGGTGATGTCAATTAAATAAAATGCTCTCAGCTCAGTTGGAGGTGGAGAAAGTGCAATTTGAATAAGTTTTCCCTTACTGTTAATAATCAGCCGAGCCTCAAAAGGGTCAAAGAGATCAGAAGTGGGAGTTATTTCAGAAGCCAATGCCACATGCAAAAAAAGAAAAGAAAGAAAACCAAAAAAATCCCCCCAAAATAAAAAATGTTAGGTTGACTGGGATGGGACTTCAGCTAGCCCATGCGGTCTTGGCGGCTGGCTAAGGGACTGGCTAAGGGGCTGTTTGCCGTGATACGAACAGCCAATCAAGACACGGGCAGACAAGCTCCAATGGATTGATGGATCCACTAGCCAATCTCTGAAAGTCCATCCCCATGGACTTTTCTCATTTCCCTAAACCTGTATAACCAGCCACCCAGCCCTAGTCAAACACCATTTTTTCCGGTATGCCACTTTCCTTGCCCTCTTGTCATTCCCCCTGCTCGCTCTGGTGGCATACGTGAATTTGGCCCGGGAGTCGCCAATTTCAATAAATGGTTTTGCTCAACTGTTCTTAAGTCTGGCTACCTTTTTGAGCACCTACGCCTGGGTTTACACCCATGGTTTCTGATTTTTACAAAAAACACCCACGATTTTTCAAGCTCCAACCAACTGCAATCTGAAGCATCCCTCTAATAAATTAAATAAGCCTTGTCTAGGAGCTGATTCTATTATTAATTAGACGTGCATCTCTCCTGGGCTTCCCAGGAGATTGAGAACATTGTCAACCTCCTCCACAGGATCGAGGAGGAAAGACAGGTAAGATGAGTCCTTTAATTTGACCAAGGGGCCTAAAAGAGATAAAGTGGTAACCATGTGGTCCCTGCTGGAGACTTCTCTGTGCTGTCACTTCCAGGCCACTCCCAGGCATAGGTGATTGTGGGCAGTAGATAAGTAGAAGTGACACAATTCTAACCTTAATATCTTATCTGAATACCCATCCGACTTTTCACCTGATTGCAGAACTATCTAGAGATTTGCAGAGCAAAGAACTAAATTTCTGTCCTTAGAACCCAACTGTCACAGGAAACAGTACAAATTAGCACATGCCCAGTTTACAACAGAAATCAGAACAGACAAAAATGAGACAGGCAAGATTCTAGATTCATTGTTTAAAAGTTGGTCATTTTTGAAATTTGTTTTTTTTCCCCCAACTTGGAAATAAATATATATTTTCTTATATTGGCAGAAATAGAAGGGGGAGAGGAAGATCAAGACGTCAGGATGCAAAAATCAATATGTTTGGGAATATTATTCATATTAAATGAGCATCATTTGGGAAACCCAATCACTTTTCAACTCCAACTAACCAGCTGAAGGAGCAGAAAATAGAATCTTGATACTTAAGTTTTTGAGAATTTCGACATTCCCCCGCAACTGGATGCATTTTCAAAGTAGAGACCATTTAAATGATCTTTTTAGATACCTCTAGCACACTGCCTAATGCACAGTAGGTTTGCAACAGATGTTTGCAAATGATCAAATGATTAGAGAGTAAATTGCAAAATACCCAGAAATTTAGCATAGTAACCTAACATTTGATTAAAATCTTCAGAGAATCATTTTCCTAAGTGCAACTCAGACAAACCCATTGTTAACAAAATGTAATCTGGGTTGGGTCCTTGATGTCCGCTCCTTTAGAAGTAAATGTGCGCCCTGCACAGGCTCCCCCTCAGTCAGTGGAAACACAATGCGGAGTTGACAATGGCCACTTCTCTCTCCTCCCTATGCATGTCAGCTGCTCAGGAAATCAAAGATCTGTGCTGCTGCTTAGGCCACCCTGAGCATAATTCATGTTGGTTTAGGATTTGAGCTTTTAGGATTAGACTGACGATCATAAACCTTGCCCATTATAAAATCCTAAAATCATTATTAATCTTAAAACGAGTATAAAACCTTGGGCAAAACTAATAACAAATGTATGCCAACTCTAAGACCAAGACGAAGCCCAAATCCTGTCTAATTTGGAGAGCTCAGGCTGGAACGGATTATCCAGGTTGAGGATGTTCCCTCCCCGGGAGAGGCCCAGAGGAGAGGTTTGGTGCTTCTGTGCACAGTAGGGAGTAACAGGTATCAGCCTCTAGTTCCCTGGTTCCCACTTGAAATGAGAAGCATGGAGGACTGAAATCAGCACTCCCAGGCTGATACATAAACCCAGTGAAATAGAGCCTGGCTCTTTTTCTCCCAGAACAGCATACAGGGAGTCAAGGGCCCTGTGCTCCTTCTGGTAATGAATCTTGCAATGGCTGCTTATCTTTCATAGTGTGAAAGACATGAAATGGAAGAAGAGCAAGCATTGGCATCCCGAGGATGAGGCTTATGATCGATTACAAAAACTTGCTTCTGACAAGATATAACACGAATTTTCCCACACAAACAATCCATGGCTAGCCCTCGGAGCAAGATGCAGAAGAGAAGAGGAGGGGAGGCCAGTCTCCACTGGGGGTGTGTGATTTACAACCGAAGTTCAAAGTGACGATAATACCATGTTTTTACTTTTTAAATTGTTTTATCCTACTTTTTTTCCAGCCCATAAGGAATGCACCTTGGTGTCAACAGGACCCCTTTGTCTTTGTAAGCTATTTTGAAGCAAACTATCAGTAAATTACTTCCCAAACCACCACACAACTAGATCATGCTGAGAAAATGGGCTTTGCAAGAATGCAGTAAATTGTTTCTGTCACAGAAGAAAATACAACCAGTAGAAATCGTTATGGATGAATCATTATGAGAAGGGGCCAAAAAAATTAACCTTCATTCGCTTTCTTTGTCTTTGTGCATGCAACGGGGGCAGGTGTGTATGTGCATGTGTTTATTTGAATTCACCAGCCACACTTAGGCCTGGAGCTGGGAAGGATACAGAGATAAGTGGGGCCAGCCTCATCCCTGGTACAGTTGCAACAGAGGCGGAGTAGGAAGACCTGACTTTAGAATAGGATGTTACTGAGAGGGCACTTGGTGGGATGGAAAGATGAGGGGCTCTGGGATTAAAGTAGGAGGGAAATAAAACTTTTATTTTAAAACATTTATTGAGGTCTGCAACATAGTGCCAAGGCTAAGCATTTTATGCACATTGCCTCTCCTATTTTTCCCAGGAGATCTATTGGGTAAGTGCTGTTTTACCCCCATCTTGCAGATGAAAACATGGTGGTTTATAGAGAGTGGGTGACATGCCCAGAGCTCCACAGCAGTGAAGCAGCTTGCCTGGAACCTATGTCAAGGTATTCTGATTTTAAGCCATACTATCAAGTATGATGTTCTACCTGTACAATGGAGAATACATTATGTGAAAGTCATCACAGTTGTTGTAAGTCAGCATTCTCTGTACTGGCTACTAGACTATTTTCTGTTGTTATAAGAAAATATCTGAGATTGAATAATTTTTAAAGAATAGAGCTATATTTTTCTCCAAGTTCTACTGTGTTGGAAGACTAAGAACGTGACGATGGCACCTGATCAACATCACATGGCAGAGGGCATCACATGCTGAGACAGAGCAGCTTGAGTCTCTCTTCCTCTTCTCATTAAGCCACCACTGCCATCCTGGGGACCCCACCCTCATGAACCCAACTAACTACCCCTCAAATGCTCTAACTTCAAATACTGCACACAGGAATTTGTGGATTATGTTTCCAAAGCATGAACTTTTGGGAGACACATTCAAACCACAGCAATTACCATAAGCAAAAGTCAAAACCCAGCAGATTGGCTGGAGAATGTGACTGTAAGCCAAGGTACACATCCGAAGAAGATGTGTCTACTTCCAAGTTCCAAACTGAAACATCTATCTTCGGAATTTCCTGGTGAATACTCACTCTGCATGCTCGGCCCTGAACTCATCCAGTCACTGGGCATCCAGTGGAGTCCAGGGAACTCCACTGGGTTCCCTCCAGCCCTCTGAATTCATTTAATTCAGTGCCATCCTATCTGCTGTCCCTGCCAATATAAAATGTATTTCCAGTCACCTGATAATGATTGCTCCTTCCCACTCTATGCAAACAACGGTAGAGGAAAATGTCCCATAAAACTGTTAAACATCCCCTAATGTGTGGTAATCAATTTCACGTATGGAATCAGGGACGGGGTAAAACTGTGCAACAACGGCTTTGACGCAGGCACTGTCCGACTTGATGAACACAGCTGTGAGCTGCTGATTCTCTGTGAGAGCTAATCATCTGGTCGACCTGGCCAAGGGGCCTAATTCCATGAAGCAGTGCTGTAGGTGGACCAGATAAGACAGAGGGCCACCATGGACTCTGTCAGGGACTATTTCATCTGTTATCCAATTGCAGGTCAGCTCAGTTTAAAAGAGGCATGAATTTGAGGGCTCTGTCCTGTCTCATGAGGCAGATGCAAGTCAACATGAATTGCCTGGGGAGAGCTGGGGAGGAAAGAGTGGGAAAAGCATCCAGTCAAGAGAAGAGATGACACAGAGTATGTTTGCTGCACATCCACAGCACCACATCTGGAATCTAATGTATATATCTGGGGAAGAGCCAAGACAACAAGAAACATGTATGCATGCTGCTGTGTAGTTGACATGGAATTTCTGCTGACCTGAATCATCTCACCAACCTTGCAAGGCTAGTATTTTTCGCCGACTTATAGCAGATAATATTTTAATGTTCACACATGCATCAACATGCATGTATTCATTTGCACACATTTTAATATTATGTAGACATTACATGTGCTATATAATTAACATGTTACATAGCAATGCAATTAACATATAAATAATATAAATATTATACATGTTAATTCATATGCATACATTATATATTTGATACACAGTAATAACTATAATATTAATTCTCAACTTGTATTGCATAGTTACCTGGGAAACTTTTAATTCCAGTGACTTGGGAGACTGAAGCAGGAGGATTGCTTGCTGAAAGCCAACCTAGGCAACTTCACAATACGCTACTTCAAAATTAAAAAAAAAAGGCCTGGGGATATGATTCAGTGGTAGAGTTTCCCTAATCTTAATCCCCAGTCCAAAAAAAGAAAGAAAAAAGAAAAGAAAAGAAGAAAGAAAAATGAAAATAAAAGAAGAAAGGAAAACCTACAAGCAGAACCTTTTTTCTGCACCCCTACCCCTCTGAGATGGGACCCAGGTGTCAGGGTTTTTAACTTCTCCCAAGTGATTCTAAAATGCAACCAGGTTGAGAATCATTGAATAAGACAAACATTTATGGTTGAATTGATTGAAGAGAAATATATTAGAAATGGAGAGGGACATACAATTTAAAATTCAAATGACAAAGTTAGGAGATAAGAAAAATTAAAAGCACAAAAACCCTTAAATCTGGCCAGGTCTGACAGATAAAGGTTGAGGGGTACAGACAAAGCCATAAGTGGCCATGCAAGGTCAACATATCCCACAGCCCCATTAACTCAAATGATGTACCAGGACCTGTCGCACTTCCAACCCAAGTCAGTTAGAAAGGAAGAGAAGTCTCCCTCAGATGAAGGCTGTACTTGGACCAAAGTCAAGATATGAACACAAAAGAGGCCTGAGGAAAAGACTGTTCTCTGTCCTTGCTTTATACTCCAAAGATTGACTTAAAACAGTTTTTAGAAATGTGCTTAACTCCTAGGGGACTCATTTAGCAGCACACCTCGTCTAATGAACTAGGAATTGTGCTTCTAATTCTCATCTCCAGGCAAGGAAGAGACCCCATGCAGCCTGAGTTTCTACAGGAACTTGGGACAATTCCCGCAAGGTGGGTGGCATGAACAATACAATAATAACACTGAGAGCAACAGGAACATCATCATTTCCGGAGCACTTGCTCCCTACCGTGATGGTGCTTTGATCGAGCAATGTCTTCTCCCCCTTCTCTTATTCGTACCTCAGCAGGTAGGGCCTACGAACTTCCCATTTTGCAAACTGAGGATCCAGTCTCAGAGGGGATAAGTATATGCCTGTGTCACAAGTCTGGCAGGCATCAAAGGCCAGATGGGATCAAGACACACACTGACACAGCACTCACACTTACAGGTGCAGGTGTCCAGCAGGAACTGCTATAACATCGCTGCTTGCCACTTGGAGGAGGAAATAATTAATAATAATAACTACCCTTTCGTCAGCACTTCTTTAAGCCCAGCACTGTGTTAAGCCATTTAAATATATTCTCTCATTTAATGCTCACAAAACCCTGAGAGGCAAGTATTTTATCTTCAATTTACTCAAGAATCATTTGAAGCTCAAAGATGATATAAGCAAACCCGCTGGTGAGAATCAATGTAGCTCCAAAGCCTGCCGCTCCTCACCTGTGCCTAAGGCTGCACATATGGGTTGAGGTTGTCTCTTTGCTACTTGCTTGACTGTCTTCAGTATCACTTCACTTATGGGGGGAGAATAGATCCTGCCCCGCAGCTGGGGAAGGAACAGTGATCTTCCTCCGTTCAACGTCAAAGAAATCTTTGGCTGTGGAGGGAAGAAATGGTCTTTTGTTCTGTGCCCCCCCTTCAAGATTATCCTAGAACCACAGTTCCTTTTGCATAGATGTGTGCGTAGGACCATGGCAACAGATTGACACAGAGAAGAGAGGTTAAGAGTAGTGCTTTGACATTCATATAAGCTGGACATCGAGTCCTGGCTGTATTCTGTGAATTGAATGAGTCAAGTTGCCTCTGAACCGCAGTTTCCTCATCTGTAAACCAGAGATTAAAACAGGAACTTCTCAGAGTTGTTGAATGGATTTTAAGAAATAATGTATGCAAACACATAAATGCATAGCCTAGTGCCTGATTGCTTGATTCATAGAAGCTATCATTACTCCTAATGGCTAAGGGCACTGGTGCTGAGACAGCTCTCTGGCTGTCTCCAGGCAAGAGGGGAAACGGCATGTTCTGCCACACTGATCCTACACTTTATCTTTATTTCCAGGTATGAGAAAAGCCCATCACAGCTTTCCCATCAGTAGTTGTCATTTGCAATTGCACTTTGACTTGAAAGGATGCCTAGGCAAAAAGTAGGTATGGAAGTAACGTAAGACGAGTGACACTCCCGTGTTTGTAGAGCCTACAGTCCATTAGGCTCTGACTACAGTGTTACTGGGTCATGTGCCCAAGGTCCCTGTGGATGCAAAGAACATGCCACTTCCTCCATCCACCACTGTACCACTCACCTGTGCATCTGTGTGCGCATACACACACACATGCACTCACGCACGCACGCACATACACACACACGTACACATCACCCATCACCCTCACCCAGCATCAATATTCTCTGCCGAGAGAACCATGTTGTCAAACACAGGAGCTTCCCTGGGGCCCAAGAGGTCTGTCCTCTGAGCCATTTGTAGCCCCTTCAGTGGCTGTAGAAATCTGCTTTTCCCTCAGCCTTCTTTCTGCCAGTCACCTTCTGTCAAGGAGTGATTATGCTCCTTTCTGTCAGGAACACTGAGTGATTGTGGCAAGAAAATTGCCTTTAGCGATAGGGATTTAAGAAACGCTTTTCCTGAAAATAGTGCTCAAATTAATTAACTTGGAGGAAAGGGTTGCTGATTTTCTTTTTTCTTTTTTTTCTTTTTTTTTTTTTGGTCTTGATTTAATTTATTTTTTCCCAAAGAGTTTTTGTTGTGTGATAAATGGTGAGGAGACTTACCTTCTTGAACACACAGCTGGAATCAGGGAGGCCTTGCTGAGCCCCAGCCGGTGAGTCACTAGGGAAAACGGTTTGCTCACGGACAGAGCTGAGCGTGTCTGATGGAGGTGGTGGGTGTCCAGGAGGAAAAAATCCAAAACAGGAATGTGAAATAGTAGCCACAGCCAGAAACACACAAGGATAGCCACACAACAGCCTGGATGGTGGCACCATCTCTCACTGACCGGGTAGCTTCACTTCCGTTGTCTATATGGGGATATCATTTAGATTGGATCTGTCATTCTGGCTGTTTGACAAGAGGATCAGAGGAAGCATACCTGGGGCTGCATTTTGTTTTCAGCTCTGTAATCCCTGTATGGTACCTGGCACAAGAGTGGGTCATTGGCCACAGGGTGATGAGCAGAAGGTTAAAACACAGGCTCTGCTGCTGAGCTGTTCTGGAATCAAGGCAGTGCCACTGTCACCAGCCATGTGATCTCAGGTCAGTCATCCAACTCCTCTGAGCTTTTATTGTCTCATTTTAATATGGTGATTAAAAAAAAAAGCCAACACATCATAGCATCGTTATGAGAAACAATGAATCAATTAAGAGACCTATCTCATAATAGCATGATAAATATTAATTCCTTCCTCCACCATAGTACTATGCAGTGTAGCAGATAGGTGCTCAAAAACATAGGTGTGTTTTATATATTTGAATGGATAGGGATGATAAAATCTTACATGCACATTTATTATCAATGCCTGTTAACCATTTTACTTGTACACACTTTAATCCCTCTCAGACCAGAGTGAAAAACCATTAAAATATCAAACAAAAAAACTCCCAGTTTCTGTGGAGCTTTCAGTTTAAAGCACTCCACATCAACTGTCTATCCACCTGGGGGCATGTGAATCACTCCCCTTACTACATTTTATGATCCTCCCCTTACACTCAAGAAGTGCAAAGATGCTGCTTCTCCACGTGGACCAGCATTTCCTAACCTGCAGTACATAGATGGAGTCCATAATTCTCTAAAACATGCAAAAAATAGTTGCGCTAAATTCATGTGTTACTGGGGATTAAACCATAGCTTTCTTAGGAACAGAATGGGCGTGAGCTGTGATTCTCCTCCAACAAAAAAAAAACAAAAGAGAGAAAAATTAAAAATTAAGGTGAATTGGCTTATACCAAAAAGGACACTGAGAGTAAACCATTTTAAATATGAAAAATTCCAAGCTGCATTCTTTCATAAAGGATCTCTTAAGTAATACTCTTTTTAAAACCTGATCTGAAGAAATGCCGTCAAAAATCACCCTTCTTTAAATAGAAGGCTACACCCCATATCTACATTTAAAATCCTCTATCTCTCCCTCATATACGTACACGTTTCCCAGTTTCCATGCCTCTGCCTAGCAGCTGCACGCTGCAGAGAACCAGAGTATGGAAGAGCTGGTGCTTCCGCAGTGTCTTGTCTCTCAGCAGCATGTGGATCCTTCAAAGCCTCTCACCAGCCTTGCTGGAGGCTGGGTATCCATAGTTTACAGGTGAAAGAAAGGGAAGGAAAACACCTTGCCCTGAGACATATAGCAAGGACGTTTCACTAATCTCTGATGAGTAGATAATGATTAAGAGAGGAAGGGGAAAGGCAGACCTCTGCAATCAGAATGACTGCTGAGGAGTTGTAAAACAGCAGAAGGCCGCGCTCCCAGCGGGAGCTGCGCCAGGACCCTGGGGCGTAGGCCCAACCTCGGGGACCAGCCTGAGACTCAGACTGCACTCAGAACTGGTGTGGCAAGCATACAAATGCATTTCTGATCAAAGGCAAGGGGGAGGCATGATGTCTTTCCCATTTCCAAAGAACTTTAGAAGAAAGCCCATCCTATGAAATGTGCTTAGCATCATTTCCATACACACTGCAGGACATTTTTGAGTTGGACATAGCCTTGGACCTTCATTCAGCTACTTGTATGAGCACTGCTATTATCACCACTACTATTGTGATATATTTATTGTCTTATTTTCCTGAATTTTTTATACTGCAAATACTCAGTATAGGAGGCTTAGGGAAGGGAATGCACAAGTGGATACCCAAGCATACTGTGACGTGGATAAATTACTCCAGTTTCAGAACTTGGAGGAGCCATTAAAGACAGATGGAGAACTGCTGGTATGGACATGGGTTTCTATTTCCTTGCCTCCCAACTCAGCATCTCACACAGAACTTTGCATACAGTGTGCATTCAAATACTTGTGGAATATTAGGAATTATTCACAATTTTTTCCTCTCCTTCATCTAAAGAGTAATAGCAGCTTTAATTTATTTCCACAGCATTTCTCAAAGGTGCAGACCATGAACCACCTGCCTCAGAGTGACCTGCTGACGTTGCTTAAAATTTAGCCACATGGGCTGCTTTCTAGAAAACCAGAACCAGGATCCTTGGAGGAAAGGTCAATGTCTCTGCACCTAAACAAACCAGCCAAGTGAGCCTTTTGTTCGCTGAGGTTTGAGAACCACTGATAAGGTGAATGAATTTGTTTGGTAATACCCTTCAGTCCTTTCTGAAAGTCCTTCCTGAATCAACTGAACCATGTATTGAGTCATCGCTAAAATAGCACTCCGTAAAGCCTTTCTTCTGATTGATGTAAAATTGAGTACAGGAAGGTTTAAGCAATCAATTTGGGGAGTAAATTCCACTTTTACTTCCAGTTATTTCATTAAGACTCTCTGCCTGCAGGTTGGAAATGATGATTGTAGAATGTTCTTGTTTCACGATTCATCTTTCCATCTGACTCAGTAGGCATACAGGTCCAAGAGAAATCCACTTACATTTACATGGGATTTCTTTGGCTTCTGTGACATTACAGATGAGCGGTGCCAGACACTTCCATTTTCTAGATAAAGCATATCCCGGGAAGAAGAATCAGATGAGATGGAGAAACAGAAGGAGATGACAGGGATACAAAAAAGAGAAGATGGTACAGGAGGGGAGAGAAAGAAAGAGAAGAGAGCTGATTTTCCAGTACAATGAACCCTGGTTGCCTTGAAAGTACTTTGCATCAGCTAATCCCTTAATAGAGTGGGGACTGAAGGACTGGTCCAGAGGAACAAAAGAGGGGGCGTGAAGAAAGGTGACAAAAAAAAAAAAAAAGAGCAAAGAGAAATGAGGACTGGCAAGAGTAAAAAGAACTTGAAGTACAAAGACTCCAGAGAAGTGAGGGCTTTTTTTCAACTTTACAAACACTTCATTTTACTACACTTAATTAATCATAACACAGGAACATAAATGTTTAAAGGGTGAAATAAAATGTACAGAAATATAGTCATACTCAACAAAAATGAGAGCGCATAAATTTAACATAAGGTTGTCATCCCCGCACTCTGGGAGCACACAGGAATATAGCATCTCTATTTCAATTCCTCCCAATCAGGAGCAAGTTCATAGTAATGAAGCTCTCTTTTAGCTCTGGCTAAAATCAATGAGGGAAATGCAGAAGCAAAGAGGGGGGAAGTGCTGCAAAGAGAGAGGGAAAAGGGCAGAAAAAAAGAGCAAGTATGACAGTGACAGAAATAACTTCATTCTCCCGTGTCCATGCCCTTTAAGCCAGGAAGTCCTCTGACATGTCTAACTCAAGTCTCTTCTGTAATTCCAGACAATTTCATGTTCTTCTGGATCCATCCAATAAGAGACTGTGACAATTTACTGACTCAAAAATGCTACAAAATAAAATTACATAGATATAAATGGAGTCCACCGTACCCTGTTTCTGGATCCATATGAAAGCAGGGCCTGGGAGAATGTACTCCAGTGTGATAAAATCTCTCTCCTTTGTCAACATAAAAACCATCTGGATTTCCCTTCTCCTTACACCAAGCCTTATGCTACCAGTGTTCAACATTTTGCTCATTCTGAGTCAATCCACTCTAACTCAGGCCTGCATTTGGTAAAGCTGGTACAGTCCTACCGTTGGAGAGTTGTCACCTGATGTCTTCAAGCTGACCTTGGCTTAAGGCTTCCCCTTTGGGTGGTCTGTTTTGGGTCAGGTAATAGGATTTCAAAAGTCAGAGAGGGATGGAGGCAATCAACAATGGTCTCTGCAATGCTGACCTTCTCTGCCAGATCACTGCTGCACGCATGGTGCCTAAGACCCAAGCCCTGCTTTGTGTCCTAACTTCATGTCAGGGGCCCTTACACAGCAAAGATATCAATGATGCTTCCGCAGACTGCCTGTTCAGATGGAATAACAACTGTTTTTATCTCCCCAAAATATGTTTCCCTCCCCTACTTGTTTTGGTACACATAGGTTCCCTCTTAACTGGACTTGTGTGGTGAGCAGCTCTTCCAATATGAGATGCCCAGGAGCCTATAAATTTCCCATCCCCCCTATTGAGAGTTTTTTTTTTTTTTTTATGCATCTGACTCCTAAAGCCTCTATAACCAGCAAAAATACTCTTCCCCATCCATCTGCTGTTCCCTGGTTCTTCCATGCACTGAGTTCTACTTGGCTGACCAAAGCACAAAGGACAGACCCTTGTGTCTTCAGGAGACTCTAAAGGAAAAGAGTTCAGAACCATGACAGGCCCATGATCTAGCTCCTTCAGTCTCCCCTCATAGCCAAACTCTGGGCTGCTTCTCCACCTTCCCTCCTCCCCTGATGCTGGGCCTCATGCATGCTAGGCAAGCACTCTACCACTGAGTGATATCCCCAGTCCTCTACTTTTGAAATTTGTGTTTATGCTTAGAAAATGTGAAGCCAAATCCTACACTTAATGAAGATTTCACATTCTCACAAGGCCATTGAATATTAAGTTCTTTACCATCCTTAATAGGGTAATAGACTTGTATATATTGACCTTATAACCAGTTCAGCAAGTGACTTCTTTCTCAGTTCTCTGTGAAATGGGTTGCAATCTTACAGGTTTGGAGTGAAGGTTCAACACAATTGTATGAAGTTCTTCTAGTGTCTAGCACACAGCTACTACAGAGGGAGAGCACTTGGATGGTCCTGCCTCTCTGAAGTCCCCAGGGTTCCATAATTGTTCATTGGAAGCCATTTCATTGTTATAGACTTCAGTGAACTCCAAAGTAGGGAAATGTTTTCCCTAGCCCAGAGCTATGCCCCTGCTCACAGCCAGTCTCTGTGGCGCACCACTGTGCTGTGGGTCTTCCATGCCCTCTGATCCTGCAGGGCCACTCCTACAACCCAGCAGGGGAGAGCATCATTTCCATACCAGGGAAATCCTCATCTTCCCTTGCAGATTACTTCTTTCTGTTTCTAGTCTCCAGGACTATAGGAGAACACACAAAATATTATTTAATCAAATCCTGTATGTTACCTACTGCATTCAGGTTTTCTTTGTGTCTTTCCAGAGGATTTCTATTATTGTAATCACATCTGTTATTCTTGATAACCTTCAAGCTAGCAGAAATACCTGGAGAAACTTAACCTGGAGAAACTCTGAGGACGCTACATGCAGACTACCCCCGAGGTAAAGATGCGCTTTTCTTGAGAATACCTGGCTGTTCTCTGCTTTTCAGTTAATAGGTGTTCATGGGCCTTGTGATTGAACCACAGTGTCCTGTAAGGAGTCAAGATTAATATTGCACACAAGTAGGGTCACATTTTAGTAAACACACAGTGCATGTCCACTGTCTTCTGGAGGGGTTCCAGGGCTCCTGAGCTACCTACCAACTGTCCAAAATGACAGTGTTGAGTAATAGTTTCAATTGGTAAATCCAATTCTAAATCCACACCCAAGTTCATCAGCAGAGTGTAGTACTCAATTAATGTTGTCTATCTTGGTCACTTAAAAGAGAGGGACAGTATTTCATTAGCAGCCCTGAAGGCAGGGAAGTCAGCCACTTAGCATCTGAAATCCGGGATCACTGATAGTGGAACCTAAGGCTGCTTACCCTTTCATGTGGAGTCTACTTCTCCACCCCCAGAATCTGGTTGGCCTTGCAGTGAGAATGAAGGTGTAATTTGTCTCTCATGGCTAGGTTCCAAGAGGCTCTGCATCCTTAGTGTGCTTTCTTGGAATACCGATCTGCTGGAGAATGAGAGACGATATGGACCAGGGCCAGGTCTTCCCATCTGAAGCCATTCTAGACCAGCCATTTCCCAGCTGAGCCACCAGCTGACTATGGGCACGTGTGATTCTAGCCAGCAACCAAAATGAATGTTCATTGTTTTTATGCCACTGGGCTTTGTTTCTGTTTGTTTGCTGTTCTTACATGGCATTACTGTAGCAATGGAAAATAGAGGGGGAGAACGGCAGCAACAGATTACATGCTGATGAATCCAGTCGCAACCACTGACCATGAACTTAAGGTTTTTTGTTTTATTTTGTTTGTAAGTTTCTCGTCCCATATGTAGCTGAGTCCACCCAAAGCCAGTGCTTCTCTGATGATGTATGGTAAAGAACTAGGTTTGGGAATTATAGATTCATAAGAAATTGCAAAAAAAAAAAATAGAACAGTATAGTCAGGACCAGGTTTTTGTTGTTATTGTTGTCATTTGGTCTTTTTGTTTCCCCAAATGTTGTGAATCACACACTTTGGTAAAGAACAGACAAAAATGAATTACCAGGAAAATGAAAAGTAAAAATATTTTAAAAGACATATGATACTACTCAAAATTCTTTCCTATTAGATTCAAAAGAACAACATAAAGTTAAAAAGACTATTATGGAAATTTCTAAACAGTAATTTTCGGTCTGTATGTATATACCAACCAGTAACATGTTCTGCTGCCTGACTCCAATTCACAGGCCCCACCTTAGTGGCATTACTTTAGAATTTTTTTCTGGAGATCTTCTGAGATGAGAACTGTAAATATGCTTCAGTATAGAAGGGATAATTTGAGTTTCACATGGTCCTATCACAGAGAAGACCTGCCATGGAGAATATTTTTAAAGTATCTCTTACCCTATGTGCCATGAAAGTGTGCTTATTTGATTCTCGAAGGCTGGATGATGGGAAGAAAAGGCACAAAACATGCTTAAGTCTCTATACAGGAATTTCCCTCTACTGATTTTGTTTCTTTTTTTCTCCCCATCATTAAAACAAACAAAGCATGGCAATAATAAAATACAAACATAACACAAGGGCATATCAGGGTTGAAGTCCAGATACTCAAAATGCTTATCTCTAAACAACACAGATCAGAGTCCATTACTGGTTCATATGTCCCTGGTTGAAGTTTTATGGGTTCAGGTTTTATTTCTAATTTTCAATGAGAGTTAGATCCTAGCACCACCCCATTCTTCCTTTCCTAGACCTTGGGGAAAATAAATCCTTGAGAGGCAAATCTCTGCTTCTGAGTTAACTCAGGGTGGACATGCAGTAAAAACTTAAGACTTGTTCTAAAGGGCAGGAATAAGTGAGGAATTACAAAAGACCCAGCTATAGGCTAAGGCTGCAAGGTTGGTACAGTATCCAAACTGGGAAGAGCTGTCTCCTGACAATTCTCCCTAGGATAAGGATAAAAAAGATGAAACCATGCTCCAGTAGCATCATTAACATAATGAGCACCATAAGTCACATGCCTCCTGAGGGAGAGCCGGACACACATTTGGCATAATGATGGTCAGGGGGAGCAGGTAATTTATGCCACTTTTTCTTCCTTTGTCCACTAATCCAATATATCAACTTCCACTCACTAAGTATTATAAAATAGTGCTTAATTTGGTCAGATTAGAAAATGGCCAAGATTATCTGTAAATTATTGAAATCTCAGCCCATTTGTACTCTTCCACAACATCTCTCATCTCTCTATCCTTACCTCTTTCCAATCCACTCATTTACAAAAAGACAAAACTGATAGTGTCACTACTATGTTTTCAATCCAGTAAACAGTTTTTCATTGGCCTTGGAATAAACTTCCAGTCCTTGCAATGGTTCTATGATCCAGCAGGGTTAAGCCCCATTCCACACCTCATCACCATGCAATCTCCCTCTCCCTCTTTGATTCCTTCCAATTGGCCTTTCCTCTTTCCTCAAGCTTACCCTGATTAGTATCTTTGTCTATCACTTGACTATCAGACTCATGAAGGCAGCAATCAAGTATATTTAGTTCTTCTCTATTACCCAGAAGAATCACTGGTTCTTTTGATGTATTTTTAGGTATACAAAGCAATGTCAATGCCAGTTCTATCACCAGGACTAAAATTTCATGGTCTATACACTCACCAATCCTGCATTCTAATAACAAAAGAAAAAACAGCACAAGATTATTTTTCTTTAGAATTTGAACTCAAAACAGGAGCATACATTTTTCTCCCCAGGATGAGAAAAGAGAGTATTAAAAAAAAAAAAAACCAGCTTTCTGAGAAAGCACAGCTACATAAAGGCACTCCTAAAGTTGAACAGGTGAACTCTACAGATTCTTTATAGGCTCCTATCTGCTGTGATCCATTACAGTGAAATTCCTTCAACCCCTTGCTCTGAATTAAGACCATTTCCCTATGGCTTGGCCTTACCTAAACTAATTCAAACGATTTTTCTCTGGCCTCAACTAATGGTTGTCAATGCAATCTCCAATAGCAGCATCCTTTGAGATACAGAAAGCCTCCAACTCTGGTTACAAAGAGAAAAAAAGAAGAGGAATATATATTTATTCCTGCCAGCCCATAGCATTCCTTTAAGATTACATTCAAATAAAGCCTATTTGATTCTCAAAATAATACTGCCTTCCATTCTAAGATATACTCAATTTCTGATATTTCTAGGTTCAAAATATCAGGAAGAAAAACAATGCTTTTTCATTTAAATTTATGCAGTATAAACTATTAATAATATAGGACCCTAAACAATTATTATGCCCAGAACAACTTGGAAACCATGTCCTCTAGGTTATACAACTTGTTATCTTGGCTTCTCTACTTAACAACTCTGGTTTTGACCTTCTACTAGAACCATTGATACATCAATTGCCAATTCAATGCCCTTCTATTAGTCTTTTAAAATATTCTTTACAAGCAAGCCCCAATACGATAGCATACCCATTGTATGAACTCTTATAAAGATTTCCCAAGGTAGCCTGACTGCTTTCTTAAAGAAATATGTCTTTCCTTTCCCCCTCAAGCCCTTGAGTACTAACTTCACATACAGACAATAGCCAGCCCTATTTTTCAACCTTGAGGAACTAAAAGACAGAGTTGAGCAGATATTGTTCTTTCATCAACTTGAGTGACTGTTCAATACTTCCTCAAAAGAGGAATCCCAGTAGTCACACAAGCTTTCCTTACTAGGCTTCAGTTAGAATTCCTGCCTATCCACACTAAACCCTTACCCAGGAGCAAGTCTCCTTTGTCCCTCATGATTGAAAGCCTCCCAGGATGCATATTGTAGGTTTTAAAACTGGTGAGAATGTGGAAAAAACTGAATGCAATCTCAAATTCAAACCTGCTACAGTCATTTTGAATTTTCTGCAAACATTATTTTGTTCAACAATGTTTCTGCCTTGTAATAAAATAACCAGTGTCTTCAGCAGGAAGTTTTGATCAATCTATTTGAGTTAACTTGAATTTACAATTTAAAAGCTCAGATTAGGGAATGGAGCTCAGCGGTTACGGTGCTTGCCTGACCTGCATGAAGACCCAGGTTCAAATCCCAGCACCATGCACACAACAAAATGTCAGAGCAGCAAATGCCACATGAAAAACTAAATAAAATTAATTCTCTCATTCTAAAAAAATTCAAATTATAACTATACTTTTTCTACATAATCTTATGTAAAATATCATTGAATCAAGAGGAGCATCACTCCATGAAATAGGCCAGTAATCACCAAATCTGCCAGTGTACTTTAATTAACTGTATGTACATCATTAGTTAGAGGTGAAACATATTTTGCCATAGAAGTACAAACTAATATAACAAAAAGACTGTATGCCAATGAATGACAAGGATTTCCTTGTAATAATAAGTTCTCTTTGAAGGGTTGAGAGACTAAAGTTTCCAGCAATCATGGGTAACAAAGATTGGATTTAACTGACTGTAACAAACAACTAGAAGGCCTACAAAATGTATGGATCATCTATTTCAAAGCATTGGATAACTGAGAGGAAAATATGGTGATTATTGAAAGAAGAAAATATTTCTGGAGGAAATTTCTGAACTGTATGTTCAGAGAATGGAACCCTGACATAACCTAGCACCCTTGATGAATTAAGGAAAAACAAAATAGAGCTTAAGAAGCCCATACCAGCTGAGAATCATAGGAGAGATTTCCAGAAATAAGGGAATTACACAGATAAAGGTAAATCTGCACGTGCGTCCCCTTGAGTCTTTATTATTAAACTATGCAAAAGAGACTTGCATGGCCTGCAAAGCCTGAAATATTTATTATCAGGCTATTTACAAATAAAATTGTCCAACCTTTGTCCTAGAAGTGAAAAAAATACACACATAAAAATGTCACCAGATGAAATTAATAACAAATGAGACACTACAAAAGAAAAGATCAGTAAACATAATATCATAGTCAAAGAACCATTCCAAAATTAAGTGCACAGGAAAAAAAGACTGAACATAAAATGATCTCGGGACAATACCAAGCAATCTAACAGATATGTAGCAGGAATAGGAGAAAGAGAGGGCAAAGAGGGAGAAGCATAAACATATTTGAAAATAATACAATTACTTACGTTTTTCTAAATTTTATGAAATATATAAATTCACAGATGAAAGAAGGCCAATGACTACACAGAGGATAAACATAAAGAAAACCTCACTAAGGCCCATCATTGTCAAATTGCTTAAAACTGATGATGAAAACAAAATATTAAAAACCTATGGACAAAAATGGTCACACTCTGAACAGATAAATATAAGAATGAGAGCAGTGGGCTGGAGCGGTGGCTCAGCAGTTCTGGTGCTTGCCTGGTATGCATGAGGACGTGGGTTCAAACCCCAGCACCAAGTATACAATGAAGTGTTGGAGCAATGAAAACCACATGAAAAACTAAATAAAGTTGATTCTCTCTTTCTCTCACTGTCCCTCTCTCTTAAAAAAAAAAAAGAATGAGAGCAGAAAGCTATGCAAGACTTAAATCAAGTGAACAACATCTTTGAAGTGCTGAAAGAAAAAAAAACTATATTCAGTAAAAGTAGCACTTAAAATGAAGACAAAAATAAAACCTTTTTACAGAGAGACAAAGATGAAAGAATTTATCACTAGCAAATCATTCCTATAACAAATATTGAAAGAAGTGTTTTGTGCAGAATGAAAATCATAACAAATGGAAACATGGATTTTACACAAGGAAATACAGAGCTCTTCAGAAGGTCAATATTTCCTTTTTAAGTTTTTCTTTGAAAGATAAATGAATGTTCAAAGCAAAAAAATTAGCAATATATAATGGTATCTTATAATGTACGAAGAAGTAAAATATCTGATCACAGCAGCACAAAGGACAGAGAAAGAAATGGAATTATTCTTCTTAAGGGTCTAACACTATACAAGAAGTAATATAATATTAATTCTAGATGTTCTTGGTAAAATGCATAATAAAATCCCTAGAACAACCATAAGAGAAAGTACAAGAGGTATAACTAATATGTCAATAACAGGTACGAATGAAATCATAGAAAAAAATCTTTCATTAATTCAAAGGCAACAGGAAATAATGAAATAAAATTCAAGACTATATGAGGCAATTAGAAAACAAATAGCAAGACAGTAGACTTAAAATCAAACATATTGATAATTACATTAAAGATAAATGATCTAAATACATTAAATAAAATGCAGAAATTGTCAGACTGAATACATAAGCAAGACCTAAATATGCATTGTCTACAAGAAATCTTTAAAAACTAAGTCGCAGACATCTATTTTAAAAGATCATGTCATACAAGCATTGAGCATGGAAGCTGGAGATGCTATATTAATATCAGCTAAAATGGAACAACAGATATTACCTTTATTCTAAAATAAAGGGCCAAAGAATTTCAAGTTTTTAAATTCAGCCCAATTAGAAGGAATTGCCTCATAGTTTTGCTGCTATTAAGCATTCTGACCAATTAGTTAAGCCCCGTGTAAACTCAGACCTAAAGAAATAGACATTAGACTGCACACTCTTTCCAATTCCTGTCTCAACTTCTTATGTATACATCTGTTTGTTCTTTCGATTCTCTTTTCTTTAACCCATCTCAAGTTCCCTTGTACTCCTCTTTTCCTTCAATTGCTGTCTCAGTCCAAACAGACTAATATGTTAATAAGATGTCCACGTTCTTTTACTTGCCTTCTGTGTGAGACAGAGCCTGCGAACTATCCACTTTTTCATACCCTCCTTTGCTAGCAGAACACCTATCTTACCTGGGAACACTGGTACCCAGCTGCAGGCTGAATTCTTAGCTGTGTTTGGCTCTGTGACCATGCAATTAAGTTCTGTCGCTCCTTAGCTGTGCCTTAGAAGGGATTGGAGCATGAGCCTCATTCTGTTCACCTTCCCACTGACTGAGACCCACTTGCAATAAAAGGTCTGAGATTTTTATTCTTATTTATATTGAGTAAGTATCTTTATAAGAGCAGCCTGGAGCAAATCCTAATTAGTATAGTACCTCTTTAATTTTTGTTGTCCAAGAGAGCTGGTTACTCTGCACAAAAGCTCAAATTTCTCATGTAATTCCGAAATTGTTCTTATTTTTCAAAAAATTAGAAAATGACTGTCACTGTTTTAACTGGGGATAGGGACTCTGAAAAGAAAATCCCACTGCTATTTCCCTACTTTGCTAAGTTTATACAAAATAGAATAAACTTATTTGTTTAAAACACAGCAATCTATTGCTAGTCTGTAAAAAAGTGGAAACCCTCAAATAACCCACATATTAAATGTGGCTTTATATTAAAACAAAACAATATACATATGTAATTCAAGTATCAATTTGTGAGGCTTGGGATGAGCCCCCCCGCCCCATCCTTCTAAACCTCTGTTGGCTGCCTAAATGAGAGGGCTTTGAATGTGGTGGCACTCATTCTCTTCACAGGACTTCCCAATTACCTAATCATTTGTATGGTCCCACACCAGCTTTCTCCAAACTGCAGGCTTTTCCCCACAACCCAACTTTATCTGCTCCCGTTTCTAGCATATCTCTTTTGTGCTAAAGCTTTTCTTCCCCCAGCAATCATTACAGAGACATAAAACCCTTCAGTCTCTGTATGTTAGGATTAAAATAATTAAGATCATGTTGAGGATTGGAGTTTGGAATACTCAACAGGGCTGAATTGGATTTTGCTACTGAATTACTTGAGTCTTCCCAAACATCTCGCCTGTAGAGCCTCCCAGCCCCTGCCTAAGCACTGAAAAATCCCTTCAAGACAAACACTACCACAGATTAGATTCTGGAAACTTTGGAGCAACACCATGTTGCTTTGCTTAAGTTAAGCCAACCCTGCACAGATGCCCAGATGGAGAATAATAGCCAGGATTGTGTGGAGACCCAACACTTTGCTTTATGAAGCGGCTTTATCAGGAACAAGCCCCTGGGTGGCATTACTTAGTCAATAGCAGAGATGCAGAGGGAGAGAGTTCACAGTAAACTGATTGCTGCATCTGGTTTCCTATGAGCAGTTGCCGGTCTAGTGAAAGTCCACTAATCTTATCAAGCAACCAGACAGATTGATTTTGAGTTCATTAATAGTTGCTAGTGTGGAGGAGAGAGAGAAAAGAACAGGGAAAACGAGTGCATCACTGGGATCTTCACCCTCAGTGGAAATCAAGAAACCCTTTCAAAGCTGTTCATGACACTGTCAAATCAACAGCCAGAGGTCA
This sequence comes from Aplodontia rufa, assembly GCA_004027875.1. NCBI lineage: Eukaryota > Metazoa > Chordata > Mammalia > Rodentia > Aplodontiidae > Aplodontia > Aplodontia rufa. The sequence goes on along the minus strand of PVKS010001907.1, from coordinate 35,107 downwards.
GACCCCCTACCCAGGGCAAGGACCATCACCAGAGCCCCCGGAGGAAGACAATGGACCTCTAAAGGGGACACCAGATACTTCCCAATTCATCTACAAAACACCCAAAATCTCCAAATGAAAAGGAAAAATTTGAGGTTATTTATCCAGATTTTTTTTTACATCATATCAAATAGTTCTCCATCCAAATGGACAATTACGTAGAAATGTAGACATTTTTAACAAACTCAGAATTATCTATCAGCTTTATCTGGCCAATAAATAAAACTGGGAATGCACCAGAAAAGGACATCAAATAAAAACAAGTCAATTTGATTTGGGGTACAGGTGCTTCTAATTCAATTTAAAATTGGTAGGAACCAGGCATATCTAGATTAGACTGTCCCTCTAAGCAATTTTTCTTTCAGATCTGCTAACCAATATGCTAGTGGCCTAAAAAGAAATAGTGATGCATTAAAAGGTAAACATTTTTTACATAAATATCTTATTGCTTTATAGAACAGGTATATGCAGGTGTATACAGGTTGATTCAATAACAAAAATACATGAGAGTGAAGAGTTTTGTTTACAAGAATTACAACTTTCTCCTAAAAGATAAACATCTCCCAATATATCAGCTTGTTGTTGTTGTTATTTTGTTTTTAAGAGAGAGAGGGACAGTGAGAAAGAGAGAAAGAATCAATTTTATTTAGATTTTCATGTGACTTTTGCTGCTCTGACACATGTACGTGGTGCTAGGGTATGAACCCGCATCCTTACGCATGCCAGACAAGTGCTATAACCACTGAGCAACCGCTCCAGCCCCTATATCAGATTTTTAATACAATTTTGTAGTACTGGGGATTGCTTACAGGGGTGTCCTACCACCGAGCTAACTCCCCAGCCCTTTTTTATTCTGAGTTTGAAACTGTCTGGATAAGTTGCCCTGGCTGACTTCAAATTTGCAATTCTCCTTCTTTACCCTCCTGAGTAGCTGGAATTACAGGCATGCATCACCATGCCCAGCTAGGTTTTTAATATAATTTTTAAAATATATACGGTGTGTTCTTTAAACAATCACCAGCATTTCCTGTCAGTGTGAAGTTCAATCAAAGACAAGCAAGATGCCTTCAGGATGGGATCAATTAGAATTTTGTAGTCACATTCTACTGTGAGACATTTTCCATGAGTTCTCTTTCCTTTTCATTGGACCAAAGTAGCTTATGAATGCTCTCATTAGTATACAAATACTTACTATTATGGGCTAAGCATTTGACTATCAGTGACACAACAGATGCTTATTCAAGAATGGTCCTTTGTGGGTTTGTTTGTTTGTTTGTTTGTTGTACCAGGGATTGAACCCAGGGGCACTTAACCAATGAGCCACACACATCCCCAGCATTTTTTATTTTATTTTATTTTTTATTTTGAGACAGGGCCTTACTAATTTGCTTAGGGCCTCATTAAGTTGCTGAAGCTGACTTTGAACTTACTTATGATCCTCCTGCCTCAGCCTCCTGAGTCACTGGGATACAGGTTCGAGCCACCATGCTCAGCTCAAGAATGGTCACTCTTATCAAATGACTCAAAACCTCTATCCAATGAGGGCTGAAAATGTGCATTTGGAGAACACAAGTGGGTTGTTAGAAGCTAGATGAGTAAGGCTTATCCTGGGAGGCAGAGGGAACTTGTATCAGCAGGACCAAGAGTTGAGTTGAACCTAAGGAGAAAGAATATCCTGTGTCTGAGGATCTTAAGGAAATAAGGCCAGAGTTAGATGAAAGCAGAGAGCAACAGGATTTGAGGCCTGGAAAGGACAGAGGGAACAGCTGCTATAGAATTCATAAGGATATTGATGTTCCTCAGAGAGCAAGGAAGGCCCAGAAACCTTCACCGAGAAGTAACAGATTTGGGTTTAGAGATCATCTGGATGGCAGAGTGGAAATTCCATGGCACAGTGGGAGACTGCAAAGCTGAAGGTCAAGAGACCTGTTAGGAAGATGCTTCAGTCATTGTAGCAAGGGACAATTACAGGACCAGGTATACCCAGCCCACATCTTTTGTGGCACACCTCCACCAGCCCTGTGCTTTCTGCAATTCAGTGAACTAGCCTGGCTTCACCTACCTTGACCCAACTCCATGAATGAGCCCTATCATCAGAACTTCCGTTCTCTAGGCTCTCTTAGGGAAGCAGGAATATTGCTTGACTTTTAAAGAGGTAAAGATGGTAACAATAACTGTGAAATGAAACCAGATACGTTCTAAATCTTCTGTGAAGTAGACACAATTTTTCCTTGTAGAGAGGAAAGTTTTAGATAAGTAGCAGAGAATCAGTAAATAATTCAGCCTATGACCTTGATGCTTATTGATTCCTGCAGCTGTTTATCTTTCTCTAGGCTACCCAGGGGGGAAAAATCCTCCAAAAAACAATTATCACTTAATTATAAAATTGCTTGGCTTGGGAGAGCCTTCTGGTTGGTTGCTAAACACTCCAAGGGGGTAAGTTAATCTCTGCAAACCACCCGGCCTGACTGAAGCTGCTGCTTAAAATTCTTAACCACAAGCTTCATTATTCTCTGATATGGATGAAAAAATAAGGAAAGAAAGAAAGAAACACCCACATTTTCTTCTCATTTTCAGACACATAGCCAATAGGACAGCTTGAATGGTGGGTTATTTCTCTCACTTGGGATTTGAATACAGATTGATTCTAGCCAGGGAGGCAGGAGTCAGATGTGGTTAGAACATGGGGTGCATGTGGCGCACAGGGAGCACTGTACCCATGTCTGGTGGCAGCAGCAGTGATGGTCAGAGGGCTGGTGGTCATAATTGCTGTGTTTGTTTCTAGGAGAGGTACTTCAGGTGGGACTGCATAAGACAAATGGCAAAGGATAAATTTTCATTTTTTTTAACACAAATAGTTTTTTTCTTTAAGCTTAGTTTGGATAAAAGTTAGGGCCCTGAAGCTGGGTCTGGTTCTCACCAGTCATTCCTGGGTGTTAGGAGTTTGTCACTACTGTTGTCAACAGCCACTCTGAGCAAGAAGCCTGACCATAGCAGTGAGCAGGTGAGGAAGTCAGTCAGCTGGAATCTTGGAATGTGAACAAATGAACGCTTAGCCTGGCTCAGCCTATTTCTTTATATCTACTACCTCAGTTTGGTGATTATTGAAAATGCTAGCCATATTAAAAAATAGACAAAGGACTTGAATAGACATTTCTCCAAAGAAGATATACACAAATGGTTATTAAGTAACTAAAAGATAGTCAGCATCACTAATTATTAGGAAAATGAAAACCAAAACCACAGTGAGTTACCACCTAATACCCACAGATGTTTACTATCAAAGAAGAAAGCATGAAAACAAAAACCCCAGGAAATAACTGTTGAGGTTGATGTGTGGAAATTGAAACCCTCATGAACTGTTGATGGGAATGTAAACTGGTGCAGCTGCGCGGAGAACAGAATGGCAGTTCCTCAAAAATTAAAAATAGAATTATCGGGGCTGGAGCAGTGGCTCAGTAGTTATGGTGCTTGGTTGGCATGCGCAAGGATGTGGGTTCAAACCCCAGCACCAAGTACACAACAAAGTGTCAGAGCAATGAAAGCCACATAAAAATAACTAAATAAAATCGATTCTCTTTCTCTAGCTTTAAAAAAAACAAAATTATCATATAATCCAACAATTCCACTTCTGGGTACATACCCCAAAGAGTTGCAAACTAGATTTCTAACAAAACATGTTCATAGCAGTATTATTTGCAGTAGTAGAAAGGTTGATGGAACCTGAATGTCCTTATATAACAAAAGAAAAGCAAAATGTAGTATGTAACATGATAGAAATTGTTCAACTTTAATAATAAAAGAAATTCTGACAATTGCTACAATATGAATGCATCTTGAGGACATTAAGCTATGTGAAAAAATTCAGTCATAAAAGACAAATACTATAAAATTCCACTTATACAAGGTACTTGAGTAGTCAAATTCCTAGAGACAGGATGTAGAATGGTGGTTGCCAGGGGCTGGGGGAGTGGAATGGAGAGTTGTCTGATAGGTAGAGTTTCAGTTTTGTGAGAAGAAAAGACTTCTGGAGATTGGTTGCCCAACAGTGAACATACTTAACACTGTTGAACTATATACTTTAAAATGGGTATGGTGGTAAATTTTACATTATGTGTCTTTTATCACAATTAAAAGTAGGAAAGTGTGCTTGGCTAGCTTTTGGAAATTAGCTGTATTCAACAGGAGAAGGCAGCATTTTAGAGGCCTACTTTAGTTCCTCTTCAAAGAGTTGATTTAGTGGAAGATCTCAAACATCTAGCTGCTCTCACAGTCTCCCCAATTCTAAAACACAATGGACAGTAATACATATTTAATATCTCTATAAGGGATGAGGACTGGAGAATGTGTTTGGAGCAAAAAAAGTTGGCAATATGTCATAGAGACCAGCTTCTAGATCCTATGTAAATTGAGATGGCTAGCACCAATTCCCAGGTTCACTGCTGAGTAGGGGACTGTTGCAAAGTCCCTGAATTGTGTGCTTCAGTGGCATTATTACTTGAATCTCTCTCTATTGTTAATAAAATCTGACCTTTCTTTAGTGCTTGCCACATGAGCACATATATAACCATACAACATCAGGGAGACAGCCGTGACACTCTGGTCTTGTAATTGGGGGAATTGAGGAATAGACATGGGACTTGAATCCACATACAAAGGCATCAAGTATAAAACAATGCTTTGCTCTCAGCCTTCTACCTTCCTTAACGACTACTGCCCATGTCTACAAAGCCCTGATATCTTTTTGAATATCCACACCCTGCCAGTCCCCCAGATCTCATTCAAATCCTTTCTCCTGTCTTTACCTCCCTAGCTTCCCCAGTCTCTGATTCTCTTACAGTATCATTTCAACAGTGTACTCTGACCATTAATTCCTCCTGTCCCTTAATTCTCCAATCCCTCACCTGGCCCTTTGACCTTCAAACCCAGCAGCACATTCTAACTTCTGAATCTAGGTGCTCGTTTCCCTTGAGGTTGACCTGGGTTGCTGTTCTGTCTGATGACCCCACGGCTGTTCTCCCACAGACACTTCCCTGACCACTGACTTAGATATCAGTCCCTCCTTCTCACCCATTGAATACCCATCTGCTTCTCTGCAGATAGGGTTTCTCATTCTCTACCATACTAACCACCATCTGATTTGGAAAAGGTTTAACTTATTTATTATCTGTCTCTACCCAGGAGACCATAAGCTCCACAAGGCCAGGGATTTTGTGTTTCTATTCATTGCTGTATCAGGTTCTATTGCACAGTAGATGCTCAAAAATATTCTCAAAAGAATGGATGAACTCCTATATTTTCACACGGGATTATCAAGGAGCTGTGTATAAGTCTGTATTATTTATCATATGTGTTGAGAAACAATAGCTCTTGCAGGAAGAAAGCATTGTCACATCAGTCCAATTCAGCAAAAACTTAGCCACATAAAGGCAAACACACTTCTTTCCTTCAGGACTTCTGGGATCCTTTTACAGTTTGAGATGTCACTATGCATGGCAGAGTTCTAGAGGTAGGATGTATTATGCAGCACTCTCCAAGACGTTTGCCAGCAGTGTTGATTTTGGACGACCTTCCACTACCACAACTTTGGACAAGCCCAGCTGCCTTAATGAATTCCACCTATCCGCTAATTCCTTTGCTTTCTGTGTCCTTGAGTTTTTCTTAATGATTCAGGTTTTAGGCTGGTTCTGATGGCAGAATTTTAGCCACTCTTGGTTTTATTTGATTCCCATTCTCTCAGTAGTACTCTGTTCCATGGAAACACTGGTTATATCCCCTTTGACACACTCATTCTGGCTGGTAATACTAAAAAATTGCTGAAAAGGGGTTGGGGTTTGATCTTAGTAAAGTTAAAAATGTACTAACTATCCAAAGTGGGAGCTGAGAGGAAGAGCTACCAAGGGCCAAGTGGGGATCAGTAGGATTTCTGCTAGGCGCTAAGAAGGGAAGTCACTAGAGATGCGTGAGAGATCATGTCTGGGGATGGAGCTATGGAACAAAAAATAAAAATAAAAAAAAATAAATGCTAAAGCAGACATCCCTACTCCCTGCCTTGGGAATTTCTTGGGGCTGAATCCTCCCCAGGCTACCAGTGCCTGTTTGGTCCTTCACAGCTGTCAGCTGTGAGCCCATTAGATAGCAACACATGTCAGCTGTAATCAAAGAGGCAGAACCTGAGACAGACAGCTCATAATCAGTCACCAAGCACTGAGTGCTTACTATGCATCTGATATGATTAAATGCTTGTCCATGCCCTACTCGTTTGAGCTGCATAATAGCTGTGAAATATGCATTATATCCCTATTTTATGAATTTGAAAACTGAGACTCATGGAGGTGAAATGATTTTCTCAGGGTCATGCAACTAGTAAGCAATGCCATCAGATCTCCTAGCTCAAAGACACATTCACTATGGCTCATTGAAATCTGCGAGAGAGAGCAAAAACAGGAGCAAATTCTGAGTGATACAAGAAGGGCCATACCATAGGTGGACAACACAGAAGTCATGTTCTTCTGTTTTTCTAAATATCCACATTCACTCACCTCATGAGGTCAGAAGAGAAAGCCACGGAACCTGTTTCCAGAAGACAGAGGCAAATAGGAACGGTTTAGGAGATCGGATCAGTCCCTGGCAAAGCAGTGTGAACTTTGAGGAAGGAGACAAAAAAAGGTAGGGATAGAGCACGTGAAGAGTCTTTCGGGTTTTAAATTCTTCTGATGATCCATTGACTACTCCTCAGTATGAAACACAGTTGAAGCCTCAAAGTCCAGCTAGAAAACTGGGAAAGGAAGAAACAATCTCTTCGGTAGAAATTTAGGAAACGGGGCATTGGTACAATCAGTAATGATTTATTGGGTTCCTACCACATGCTACAGCTTTGGCTTTTGCTACCAAGAAATATGCAAAATGGGTTTTGCTTTCAAGTAACACGTACTATGGTTGGGGGAGGATAGGAGGAGGTTCTCCATTAGCTATAATAAATAGCTAATAATGAAATACAATGTGCAGGGAATTCCAGGGGATGAATACTAAAGGGTTTCAGCTAAGTGTATCCAGGCACTGTGGGGCATTTTCAAATAGGGGGTAACATGAACTATCCTTTGGAAGGTAAGAACAGCAAGCATGCTTAGGAAAGCATGGGAAGCAGAGTTAAGCAGTAACCAGACCCAAAAGATAAGGCAGAGAGTTCACAAAAAGATGAGATGTGAAAGACAAGCCAGGCCGATTTGTTGTGAGCTAGCCTAAGTTTTGTGAACTTCTAAGCACTGAATAATTACAAACAGGAGAGTATCAGATCAAAGACATATTTTAGGAGCCCAAAGCAATTGCAGGAGACAGACAAAATGACCCCAGGTAAAAGAGTCTTGGAAGCACACAAGGAAGGGTTTACAGGGTTCTGGTGGTTCTTTCCACCTGCTCTATACCCATTTCCCTTCTCCTGGTAACTGCACCAGGATTTGGTGGGGGTGGGGGGAATGTCATTTTTCATCAGTTTCCAGCCCTGCATTTTGGAAGGGGCTGATTCCACATCCACTTCTTTTTCAGAGACAGATGTATAAATGGTCTAGCCAGGAGGGATGGTCTTTCCCCTCAGCACCAAGTGGTACAAAATAAGCAATGTCTCAAGGGGTCCAGGGAAAGTCAGAATTTTTCCAAGAATCATTGCAAATGAAGCATGTTCTTGGCACTGGGGATGGTGATTGGAGGCTAAGCCAGAGATGCTGGTGACCAATTTGCCAACACTGTGAAAAGAGGAATAAAACTGAAACATAGGAAATAATCAAGGAATTGGAAACCAGGTTTCCAAAGTGTTGGAACTATTTGATTCAGCTGTGGCAGATATGTACGCTGAAGGGGGGAATAAAAGAGCCTGGAGATGATCAGAAGAGAGGGACATTGGTGATCAGGGCCACTCTGATCAGGTGACATTGAACATCTTTCCCATCTTATCTCCTTGGAAGCTCTGTGTCTAACCTGGCTATTCTACACTGAAGTCACAAAGGAGTGAACCACGGGGGTGTCCAGTGAGAGAAGCGCTAGAGCAAAGCCCTTGGCCGAGTGTGCTCTGCATGTCTGAGAGACAGCAAGGAGGCCAGTTTGGCAGGAGCAGACCGAGCAAGAGGGTGAGTGGTAGACCAGGGTCAGGTCATGTTCAGCCTTGTCGTCCTTTGAAAGGAGCTTGGCTTCTACTCTCCAGATGAATGGAAGCCATTAGAGGGCTTTAAGTTAAGAAATGACATGATGCAACTTATGTTTAAAAGGGTCACTCTGGTCACAGTGCTGAGAATAGACGGAAGCAGGGCAAGAGCAGAAAGCCAGCAGATGAGTTGGAAGGCAATAAACAGCCCCTTTGTGCTCAGCCAGTATGATTTGAGATTCTGTCTCCTGGCTAGGCCTCAGGTTGTTAGAAAAAAAGGACCTGGAGTATGATTGTGATTGGGAAAAGGGAAGGAAATGGGAAGAAGCAGGAACAGTCACAAAGAGAGGATACAGGGAGGAAGAATTCAGAGAAGGAGTCAGTGAACTCAACAGCAGGACACAGGCAGGAGCAGGACACCAGGAGCTGGAAGCCATCTCATTGAGGAGCAGGAAGAGACTGGTTCTCTGTCACCTATGCAGAAGTGTGGCAATGTGTGCCTAGATGAACCAACCTGGCAGGGCACTTAGCCAACTGTGAGTTACAGGAGACCTAATTCTCCAGCCAGCCTTGTCCTCCAGGAGGTTCCTGAGATGTTATGGGAAGACTCATAGGATATAAGAGGAAGTCTCTGCAGAATATCTAGGAAATTTCTGAGCAATTGCTATGCTCCCAAGTTATGTTGGCCCTGGGACCAGACAGGAGGATCATCCAAGAGGTTCTCTCATTCGACACAACTCAGTATGTCCTCTCTCCCTCTTTCATTTTTTTTCTTTTTCTCAGGAAGTACTAAAAAGTCAGACTGAGAGCTCAAATGTCCACTTGAAGAAAACCCTGGTCATGTAGGGGTTTGGGGAAGGCACAGCTACACTTAAATTTCAACTGTAAACAGGAAGCCATAGTGGTTCTATAGCTAGGGGCATCTCTACTGAGGTCAGAAGACTTCGCCTTCACAAAAAAAAAGTCCGAAATTGATTTTGACCCTAGCATTTATCAAGCATTCTCTAAAGAGGTCACTTCACCAGTCACAAGGATTGTCTGAGCAAAAGCCAACATCTTGCTCTTCCTTCTCCTGTCCCCAAACACCTGGTTGCTTGGCCCAACCTGTCCGCCATCTCTCAGGCTTAGATTTGGATCTGCTCATCTTATTCCAGGCTCTGATATTTACATCTGGACCTTTCATGTCCATTTCAGCATCTGGCATATAGTGGGTGCTCTATAAATGTCTGTCGAATGTTGCCAAATCAATAAATTATTGCTATTGATTGCCAACCACCTCATTCTTTAACAACACCTCACATCTGCTCCATGTCTTTCTCAAAAGAAGCCAAATGATAGTACAGGAAAGTATGTGAAAGACAGTCTTGTCTTACAAACCTCTCACAATTCCCTGGGAGAAGAAATTGAACAATGGGACAGTGGTCTCCGCTCTTTACATCCTTTGTCATATACGAATGCATATTGCCTCTCACCAATGAAATTTATATATATATATATATACACATATGTGTGCATATATATACATTTTAAAACACAATATATTATAAAATTAATATATTATTATAAAATAAAAGAAAAATTTATATATTATATACTATATATATAATCAAATGGTTTCTAATTTAAAGGCTTTTTGCTAATTACTATTGGTTACATAACTATGAAGAAGCCCTTGCCTTCTAGAAAATAAGGCAGGATGAAACTCTGCAAACTGGCAATTTGGGGGCTGGGACTCCTAGTCTCTGTTCTGTCACTAAGTTTTTCTTTGTGATCTTGAACACATTATTCACATTTTGAAATCTCAGTTTTCTCATCTGTAAAATGAGAGTGTTGGGATGGATGATCTGCGGGTCCTTTTCAACTCAGACATTTTATGATTGGAAATGAAGTAACATACATCTAAGGCAATCACATGAGAGATCACAGAGCAAATACGAGTTGAGATGGGGAAGTCATATAAAAGCTGAGTCTTGGAACAATTGTTTCATCTTCACAGGAGTGTTAGTAAGATTAAGTGCGTTAATGCATATTAATTTACAAGGTATCTAACCCTAGTAGAACCTCGAAAAGGAGCACATCAAATGACCAAATCAATAGTCTAGGGCAGCACTATCCAGTGGACGTTTCTTTGATGATTAGAAGAGTTTCAAATCTGGATAGTCTAATATAGCAATCACTAATCACATGGCTATTGAGCAGTTTAATTGGGGCTAGAATAACTGAGAAACTGAATTTGTAATTTAACATAATTTTAATTATTTTATATGTAAAGAGCTATACATGCCTAGTGGCTCCTGCTTGAACAGAGCAAATTTGGACATCAAGAACTACCAGAGTTTTGAAAAGAGCAGTGAGGCATAGGCACATCCAGACAATGGAATATTATTCAGCACTAAAAAGAAATGAGCTATCAAGCCATGAAAACGAGCTGGGAGAACCTTCAATGCATATTACTAAGTGAAAGAAGCCTTTCTGAAAAGGCTACATCCTGGGTGTTCTGACCATATGACATTCTGAAAAAGACAACACTGGGGACAATGACAGGATCAGTGGTTGCCAGGGGTTAAGAGGGAAGGATGAATAGGCAGGGTGCCGATGAGTTTCAGGGCAATGAAACTACGCTGTATGATTCTCTAATAGTGGACCCATGCTATTATAAAGTTGTCCAGACCCATAGAATGTACAACACCAATGGTGAACTCTACTGTGATCTTCTGACTTTGAATACTAATGATATATAACTGTAGGTTCATCGATTATAACTCATGTACCACTCTGGTGGGGGATGTTGCTTATAGGGGAGGCTGTGCATGTGTGGAGACAGGGCTATATGGGATGTCTCTGCATCTTTGGCTCAGTTTTGCTGTGAACCAAAAACTGCACTGGAAAGCAAAATGTATTTAAAAATAAAAAACAAAGAGTGATGAAGGAATTCAGGGAAGAGGTGAAATTTGAAGTTAAGCTCTCAAGAATAAGCTGGAGACGAATAGCATGGATTGGGTTTGCAAGGACCAGAGTGCTCAGGGGCTGGAAAATTATCCCATGGGGTCAGAACATAGGGTTTTTAATGGGAAAAAAGTAGGAGACAGACTAGAAGTTCCCTGAACTCGGTCTGGGAAAGACCTTAAATTCCAGGTTAAATAACCTAAAATGTATTCAGCCTAAAGGTTTTCAACTAGTGTATTGAAGTACCCCAAAAGTATTTTAGAAATATTAATATTCTAAATAAGCATGCTATTTGGGACTTTAAACTCTTTGAAGGTCAGGTTTATGTCTTCAAGTTAAATTACATGAGGTTCCTGCTATCACACCAGGAACTCAAAAGTGCTTAAAACAATTTAAATCAAATAAATAGATAGCTTTGCTCAGGATCATGCTGCTTTACAAGAATCTTCCATTACCAATGTGGTATGTCCCATATTGCCTTGAAAATTACAGGCTTTTAGGGGCTCCTGCTTGATGGATTTGTCTAAATGTGTCTAAAGGAAGTGCACAATGCAGACCACATCAGCACTGGGGACTCAGCATTCAGAATGCTTAAAGTATCAAGAAAAGATTTTCATTTGTGCTCTCCTACAGTGCACTATCTTCAAAGGTCCCCAGATTTATTATTTCATCAACAGATCGGAGAGGGGAGTTTGTATGAGATCAAACAAACACGAGTACTATGGGAAGGCTGGCAGGTGATAGTGTATAAATTGCCTGATGGAAAATGTCAAAAGTTGACATCAGAGCAGTAGGAGGGTGGGGGGCACACAGAACTGAGAACAAATGATCATGCCTTTCTGGGAACCAATTCCTTATACAGTCCAGCTAATGCACTGCAAGAATCTCGGGGCTCAAACACCCACTGAGAATCCACTGAAACCCATTAACTCAAAATACAGTCTTTATTTAAAAAAGGTTTAAAGCATCGCTTTATTTCTATACCTGATCTCATTTCCCTTGTTATCTTCTATTTCCTCCTTAGTCTGCCTGTCTCTATATCTCTGTATCTCTCTTTGTCTGTGTTTCTCTCTCTGTGTGTGTCTGTCTGTCTCTCTCTCTCTTTCTCACTCTCTCTCTCTCTCACACACACACACACACACACAGCACACACCCTCCTTCTTGCATTCTTTTTATGGACCCTGTTTGTTTTACATCTCGTTTTTACATCTGCTTGTCCAATCTTCCAAGGCTAGTGTTCTGATAGTTAAAGCCTCTTCCAAAGTAGAAAATTATACCTTTATGTTCATGCCAGATCCTTGCAGACTCAGAGAATTTGATACAAGGGAGACTTAAAAGTCTCTACTACCAAGCTCTGTGCTCTTGAACAGGGACTTTGTCCTGAAACAGATTTCTACATCTGAACGACAAAGCAGTTATGAAATATTTAGTACTGTGTCAGAAATACATTATGTGCTTTGTGTGTGCCAATTCATCTGCTCACCACACCTGCACACATGCCACACCCATACACACACACACACACACACACACACAGCCATCTCTGCTCAGAGGCCTTCTTCTGGGAGTGGACTTTATTGAACACCTCACCTAAAATAACCACCAAACTCTACCCAACCCTTCACTCCCTTGCCCTGATTTTTTTCCCCATAGCATTTTCATTATTTGCTGCCAGAGTATTTATTTCTTCATAGATAGAAACAAATATTTCTTTTTTTAAAATTTTTTATTAGAAGTATATAGAGATACAATTGAGGGGGAAACATTATCAAACCAACAGTAATAAATGTATATATACTTTGTTATCCAGGGGTAATGCCAAAACCTGGATGTTTTCTCTGTTAAAATGCAAGAGAAATAAGTATTTCTCTGCTCCTCTATTAAAATGCAAGTTCCATCACATGTGAGCCCCCAACAGTACCACAAGGAAGGCACAATGAACTGCATTGTCCTGGTGGAGACATGTGGAGTACGGAGTTCAGGGACTTCACCAAGGTCCTTCTGGTCCCAAGTTGCACAGCAGAGACGGAAACTGAGGCCTACCTTCGACTTCAGAGTCATCACTGTCAACCACAGCCCCCAACCCTGCCTTCTTCAGAGCAGTGGGATGCCGATTCCAAAATCATACATTTATGTTCAACAGGCATCAGGCTTTAATTTGGCTGCAGTATAAAAACTAGAATAGCCTGGGAATCTATTTGTTCCTAAAAGAGAGCTGTGAAGAGTTCTAAACTCCTACAAAAACCTGGACTTTCAAAATTTCTCAAAATGCAAGTTCTTAGTATGATGCGCAGTTGCTGGTACGGCATGAAGTTTATTCAACAATCTGTTTATTTTTATTCCCGTATTTCTATAAAGTCCCCAGCCTCGCCAAGATATGTAGCTGGTATGCTACTAGAGTCCAGTGAATGCCACTTTATTTCTCAAAATCAGGCTTAATATACTATAAGCTCCTAACTACCAACCTCAATAATTTGGGGCCTCCTTGTGTCCCATTAAACATGGTCTCAATCTTTATTTTTCTTATTCCTTCAACCATAGGTCAGCAGTTGTGCCCTTGTTATTTGTCACCTACCATCTGTGTTTTGGGCATTCTGCTTAGAGCTTGCCTATGTGTATTCTTCACTTACAGAATTGGGGTCTCCTACCTGGAGAATGCTGAACAGGTCCCTCCCTTTACCTGCCTCTGGGAAAGTCCCAACATACACTCTCTCTCTCTTTCTCTCTCTCTCTCTTGCTTCCACTTCTTCAATGCAAACATACCATCTATCCCTTCCTCTACAGGGGCAAACCCATCACCATCTTTCTTAATGAATCCTTACACGTTTTATCTTGCCATTCCTTCCTGAGGTTAGGTAGAAAAAGGAGATACTAAATGCAATTACTTTTTAAAATGAACTCAATTCATTACATATAGTCTCTGTATTAAATTCATTTGTACTACTTCGAGTTTTCATCAATTCTCTTCACATCCTTACCATTTGGACTACCATTTGATCCACAAATAAATCTTCTATACCCAAGAAAGAAGGAAAATTCTTTTCTCACTCAGATGGCTTCAGGCACTGGATTTCTCTGGGATCCAACCACACAGGCCACTTCACCTCCATGACTGGCAGCACCCCTGATAACTTTCACTGGATACCTGGACTGGCAGAGCCAAGAGAGTGTGAGTAGGAAGTGTCTGTGTCCCTTCTCCAGCTCCACTTTAACTTATTCTGTTACATCGCTGACACTACTCACAAGTTGTTAACAGCTGAACAGAATGCCAAGCCTTCTGTTCCTAACACATTTCTAACACTTTTCATAAGCCACAGTTGTTATCAAAAGGCAGCTGTGAAGAAAGGTGGGTGGGCAGATGAAATAAATTAATAAATACAGAGTTTCCATGTAGAATGCTCAGCTCCATTCAGCACAGCTTGCAATCTTACCATGGACCATTTCAGGATAAAGCAACCTAATCAGGTCGCTTTTTCTTCCCTGCTCTCATGCAGCAAAACATACTGCTAATGCCATCAGATAGTGGATCCACAGTTATTGAGTACCAACTACATGCAAAAGAATATTGAGGTGCTGGTGAAGTAGCTAACTGAGAAGGCAAAGACTTCTTCGTAGAGTTGAGACCCAAGAACAACAATTTTCAAACAGGTTGAACTTACAAAGTACGTTTAAATAGTGAACAATCAGAAGGGAACTTAAAGTCTAGCAAGGGTGGAATTTACTCCTTTGGCTTTAATGCTGGCATCTACCATGTTTGCCTACTTCACTCCCTCTGCCTTTTGAGCAGTTGAATGGGCTCACAGAAGAGTAACAAAAAGTATCATATTCCTCCAAAATGCTTTACTTGTTTTTAAAGACATGCTTGAAAGGGTTCCTACTAGATTATAAGGTTTGAACATTACCTAAGACCAAGTATCAAAAAAAAAAAAAAGAAGGAAAATGATTGGTCCAAGTCACCAGTGATGAATGCACACAATCAGTCAGAAAGCTACCTTACAAATGTTCATTATCTCTTCCATCTCCCCTACACAAAGCACCGTGCTAGGCACTGAAGATAAAATAGTGACTAAGATTTATCCCCTTCCCTAAAGAGGTTCATGGACTAGTGGGGGAGTCAATTTCACATGGGAGGATGCAGGATAGCATTGTAGGCTGCATGGGATGCTCTGGAAGGCAAATGGAATGGAGAGTGGAAGGGGAATTTTCTGGAAAGAAGACATCTTTGAGCAAAATCTTTATGAACAAGAAAGAGTTAGCCAGTGGAAAAAGATGAGAAAGTTATTAAAGGCAAAGTAAATGGTAGGTACAACATTTTATAGAGGGATGAGGGAAATGATTTAGTGAATTTCCACTACTTCTATATGATTGAAATATCACCTTGATATGGGAATGACAAAGAATATGTCCAACTCCTATTTTAAAAAAATTCCTGTGAGTCATGCTGAAGAATTTGAAATTTATCTTGAGGTTCAAGATGGAACCTTCGGGGCACTAAAAAGGGAGAAGTATGGATGGATTTACAATATGAAAAGCTCAATCTCACAAAAATGTAGAGGGTAGAACTCAAAAAATGGACAGGGTGGAGACTGGAGCCAGGGAGACCTGTTTCAGAGTCAATTCAAAAATTGCAGGTAAGAAGAGATAAGGCCCTAATCTGCTAAAAAGCAACACATATCCATGATCACCATTTAGAAGTATTTAGGTTCTTATGCATGGTTTCTTCTCTCCAGAATGAGCCATGTAGAATACTATTCATGTGCTATAAAGATACTATTTCTAAAAGTATTCAATAGTGAGCTCATCTAAAAACCTAACTAATTCACATAGTATTTTTTCCTATCATTTCTAGCATCAGGAAGACAAAATGTTCCAGTGTTTTTTGCCTATGAAATCTAATACGTCAGTCTTGATTTGATTACAATAAGGGCTAATAAAAAAAGGCATTTCTAGTTGGGGTTTGGTGAATTTATTCATTCTTAGAAGAATAATTTTTTCAGGTTCTTGCCCTACCCAAGTCCTCCCACGCATCAAGCATAAGCTGCCCCAGCAGAGCAAGACTTAAAACCAAAGAACAGACTCAGGTCATGAAATATCCGGTGTGGCTGAATTTGAGAAGAGGGAAGAGGGAAGGAGGCCTTGCAAAAGTTCTGAAGTCCCACCCCAGTCAAACTGGTCAGCAGAGTCTTCAGTGTCGAAACTCTCTGTACTTTACTATGCACTATGACTTATCTCCAGAGGACATGGGTGTCAGGAAGCATGGAACAGAGTTGGTTCTAGTGAGAACTTATGGTAACAAAAAAACCAAGTCTTGAAACCTGATGGATCTGGTACCTAGGCCCAGACAAATTTCTTGTATGTCAAGTAGAAGTAAAAGTCTCTGTCTTCAGGGGAATTAAGCCAATAACATGTGTCAAGTGATCACAGCAAACCCTATCTTGCTCAGACGTCCTCAGTCAGAGTTGATTGTGCTCCACCTCCACCCCAGGAACGCCTGGTGATGTCTAAAGACATTTTTTGTTGTCACAACTAGGGACAAGGATGCTACTGGCATCTAGTGAGTAGAAAGCAGGTATGTTGCTGAATATCTAAAATGCACAAGATAGCTTCACAACACAAAATGGTGCAGCCCAAAGTTTCAAAAGTGCTGAGGTTGAGAAACAGCTCTAATGAATGATTCTTTGAGCTCCTCAATCTCACTATCCTATAACCACCCCAAGAACACAAATTAAAAGGACTATTCCCATCAGAGATATTCACCCCATGGGACAGCCTCTGGCTGCTGGCTGCAGAGATTTACCTCTGATAATTCTCCCAGCTGCCTTCTCCAGCATGAGGAGAATGACCAGTTTGTATGCTGACTCACCAGAACCCACACTTTTTATTTTCCTCTTTACTACATTTTTGAATGAATTTTATTTTCCAAAAAATAAAAAGGAAGAAGCCCCTGATATCTTGCTAATCTCTTCCACTCTCCTCACTCTGGTCTTTTATCCACCCCCAGCCACTGTCCTTATAATTTCTTTGCTCCTTTACTTCACTGTCCCTTCCCCTCATACCCAAAGATGACTATTGACTGAGTTCAGGGCAGGTGTAAGCCCTCAGCAATTATTCCCAGGGTCCCATGAGGATTCCGCATCTCTCCCCCGACCCCCACCACAATTTATAAGCCAGCTAGTGTAATGGGCTGTTGAGAGTCAGCTTTGCAGACTGAATTTGAGCTTCTCCCTGTCCCGCTCTTCTCTGCACATTCACACTGGTACCAGAAAGTCCTGCACAGTTCTTAGGTAGTTGTTCTCCAATTGATGCTTCCTTCCAGATGAAATAAATGTAACCCATTCAGAGAGAAGAAACGGACTAACCAGCTTCTCTTTTCTCTATCCCTCATATAGACACAGTTACTGACACAGCACAGTACAGATACACACACAGACATAAACATAGATACACACACAAATAAAGGGAAAACATCAAGGAGTTAAACCAAGATGCTCAGAAGCATTTCCAGCACCAAGGAATGTCAGGCTTCCAGCTGCAGGGGCCCCTAAGGGCTGATTATTTGCTGTATTCTGCCTGCAGGAGGAGGCTGGGAGCCTAGACAGTTCATTTAGGCTCCCTCCAGGGCACCCACCTGATGATGTCCAAGCTCAGCTCTCCCTCAGTCTGCTGTACAGCTTCCCTCTCCAGCCCTTCCAAATCTGCCCCTCCAAATCAAACCAATGTAGGAATGGACATTGATCAGGGTCCCTGATTATGATCAGCTCAAGATCTTCCAATTTAAGACCTCCCATCCTCATGTCCAACTGCTTGCTGAGTCAACCACGACTATGCAAAAGAATTCAAGGGAGAGAATGAGCCACAGGGAAAATGGCAATCAGTGGTGGAAGTCTATGGATTCCCTTCTCCCCTTTCTCTGGAGACTTACTCCTTTGGGGGCACATGGGTAAGAGATTTTTCTGCCTCTCTTCTAGGCTCTAGGGCTTGCCAGGAAGGAGCCTAATTTAATTAGGCCTCTGTGAGAAGAAGTAGAAGACCCAAAGTTAAAGAGGAATCTTTATTCTGAAACTGTTTGACCTCTCTTGTCAGAAGTTACTGAGCTTGAATAGTATTCCCTGATCTTTCATTGTACATATTTTACACATCAAGAACAATCATCCATCAGTATCTATAGGGGATTATTTTCAGGACACCTTGAAGATGCCAATATCTGTGATCATCAATTACCTTACCTAAAATGGTATAGTATTTGCATGTAACATATACACATCTTCCCACATAGTTTAAATCATTCCTAGATTCCCCTATAATGCCTAATAAAAATGAAATGCTATGTAAATAGTTGGTATAATAAATTGGCTAGGGAATTGTGAGGGAAAAAAAGTCTCCACATGCTCAGTACAGACGTATTTTTTTGTTTCAAATACTTCCAATCAGCAGTTGGTTTGATCAATTGGCGCAAAATCTGATTTGGAAGGCCAATTGCATTTATTTGCCAGAATTGAAAACTTGATGGAAGCCAAACCTCCAGTGTCCTCAAAGTCAATTCCAACCTCTTTCCTTGTGGAGTGGAGTGGAAAGATCAATTTCCCCTGAAAAACCATCTCCCACCTGTCGCTGGCCTATTCCGAGGACACTGTGGCCATGGTCCAGCACCCTGGTCTACCACATGCCAAGTTCACCGTGGGGCATAAGAAGAGCTCTAAGAAGGTGCTGTGGAGCCAGAAGAGCCAGGGCCTACCTGGGGGCTCAGACAGGACTTTGTGGAAGAAGTGACCTCCAAAGAGAAGAGATTTAAGGTTGAGTGGAAGTTATCCAGGTAACAAGGAAATCAGGAAAGGAGAACTATATTGTGGTAGAGGTGAGAGGGGATAGAAGGGCATAGAACGCCAAGGTATATTCATATTACATGATAGGAGCATAAGACACAGGTGGTAGTGAGGAAGGCAGCTGAGTGGTGGTGAGGAAGACCACGGAGGAACCCACTAGGAGTGGTAGCGTTGAACCTGCAGGCATGCAGAGGCCCAAAGATGTTGAATTCAGGAATGAAATGAAGAGATGCACATTCAAGGGAAGCAACACTCTCACTGAGGGGTAGGGGTGCAGGGAGGGGAATGAAACATTGCTCTGTTTAACATGAAATTAAATGTCTCTGAGATTTATTGACAATACATCAGACTAGTGTCTGTGAATTGTAGTCCTCCAACTTAGGTGTGCTCCTTTAATTTCTCTTTTAAGTCTCCTGTCTGACCAAGTTGTTACAAAACTTTAGTGCAGTCTTTGTGAGGAGACTCCATCCACAGATTGGACCTAGGTTTGGGTAATATCTCTGCAATTCCAGACAGAAGAAGGGACCATCCTTCACTCGGGTCACTTCTACATGCCCAGGGATCTGGTCAAGGTTTGTGACTTATCTGTTTATAGAGGACTGGAAGAAAAAAAAGGTATAAATCATCATAAATGGCCAAGGTGGGTAACTACACCCTAATGAGTCTTTTAATAAAATCAAACAAGATGAACACCTAAAGAAGGAACACCAACGCTTTATGAAAGAAAGTCGGAGAGAGGAAGAATAAGAAAATTTTTAACATTTTAAGAAAAATGTAAGATCCTCAAAAAATTAAAAATAGAGCTACCATATGATCCAGCAATCCCACTTCTGGGTATTTATCCAAAAGAATCGAAAACTGAAACTTGAAGAAATATCTATTCATTGCAGCATAATTCATAATATCCAAGATATGGAAACAGTCTAAGTATGCATAGACAGATGAATGAATTTTTAGAATGTGATATATATATATATGTATATATACATAATATTATTCACCTCTAAAAAGGTAGAAAATTCTGCAATATGTTACAACATGAATAAACCTGGAAGACATTATGTTAAATGAAATAATCCAGACATAGAAGGACAAATGTCACATGATATCACTGTTATGAGGTATCTAAAGTAATTATATTTATAAATCAGAGTGGAATGGTGGTTGCCAAAAAGGGAAGAAAGGGGAAAAGGGAATTTCCTGTTCAGTGTGTAGAGTTTCATTTATGCAAGGAAAAAAGTTCTAGAGATCTATGATATATCATTGAGCTTAACTTAGTTAAGATATTTTGTAACACAGTTAATAATAATACACTGCACACTAATATTCATTAAGGGAGTAGATCCAATATGTTTTAGCCACCATAAAAAACTTCAAAAAAAGAAGAGATTCCACGTACAACTATTGAAGAAAGTATCTATTAGACTAATAAAGTTGTCAAAAAATAGAAGTAAAAAGTAAAATGAATAAGAGCTGGCAACTGATAAGAAGTGAAGAATAAGGGACCATGGCCTCTGGACCAAAAGAATGACAATGGTAGCAACACAGCTAGAAATTATGGGAGGAGCTGGAATGTGGGGTGTGGGGATAAAGAGATTACCAGAGCACAGGCAAGTCTGAGATACCTAGTGGTCATCCCCTTGAGCTGCCATTTCAGTCTGCACCCTGTGATTCCTGCTCAGTCCTGCTTATCCTGAAGCTGGCATCCCACAGGGGTCCCCTGATTAGACCAGTAGTATCCCATGCCAGATCTTTTGGCTGTCTTTTGACCAGCCTCTGCATCTAAGCATCCCCTAAGCTTTTGTATGGGCTCTACACCATTTCAATGGTATTGCCTTAAGTGTTTCATAAGCAAACATTTTCCCTAAACATGAAGAAAATTGCCCTTTTTCTGAAGCCTATAGGTTGGACCTGTTATGTCCACTGGACACTAGACAAACTACTTCAGGGTAAGAGACACAGGAGAAAGGAGGCCAGACAGAAGAGCTGGATATAAATATCAGTTGTATCCAACAATGACTTATCATGGTAAGCAAACCACAGGCTTTCTTGATATCTGATCTTTTATTTGTAAATGAGGATGATGATAGGTACTAGACCAATTCCTATGGTGTTATGACATAATGTATGGAATGTATTCTTCAAAGAGAATATGAACTCTTCCAATGCAAGTCATTGCTGTGCCTCCACATTATACCTCCTAGATTTCTTTCTTTCCTTTAGATACAGGTTTATGAAAGACAGTAGATGCATATTCAAGAGAGAATCAGGGCAATCTCAAGATTTGTGCTTTAGGATTATGCAATCAAAGGAGACAACAGGCTATCTCCAGACAGGAGAGCCAGCAACCTCTTCCACCTCTCCTTCTCCTCACAATCGTAGCAATTCATCTCAGGAAAGGGGGTCATGCATAAAAAATGCTTGTTCTGTGGAGGAAGAGCATGCTAGGAAAAGAACTGGGATATTGCCTGGGAAATGAATGATGCTCAAACCAGGGTCAGAGACAGTGTTAGAATTTAGCAGTCACAACCTGAAGCCTCAGGATCCAGACTGAGTCCATCACAGAATGAATTTTGTTTTTCTTTTTCACTCTTGGCTGTCTGATAGAATGGCACCTGCTTAGACCCAGTCTAAGCCCAACAAAATACAGCTTTCATCAATTGATAGTGTACATGTGCAGCTCATGCAGAGGCATAAAAATCAATGTGAATTGATTCCTAAGCTAGGAATTCATAAACTTCTTTAAGGTCATGGATTGATTTTTTTTTTTTAACTTTTGGTTAAAAAGAAAAAGTGAAACTCCAGACCTTTTCCTTCATTTCTGCAGCCTTTATCATCTGCAGGGACCCATACTCTCCCTCACCTGCATGTCATGCTTTCCTTCCCCAGTACCACTGAGAGGGAGAACCAGGAAGAGAGGGGAAGATAAAGAAATGCTTAAACACTCCCAGCTACATCAAAGCTTCCGAGCACTGCCTTAATTCCCAGGATTAATCAGATAATGGAACAAATGGATTTGAAGGGTGACACCACAAAAGTGAGCACAGTGATTGGAACAGACTTACCAGCTTTTGCCAAATCAAGTCTAGGCAGCACAGGGTTTAATTTCAGAGCAAAGACCAGGGATCGGATGAGAACCCATCTCAACACTGACTATACCAATGGCTCCAAATACCAGGAGGAAGATCACATGAACAAGTCAAAATGTGGGCACAGGTTACACTACCACAAAAGCCATCTAATCACCTGGACCTCACCTGGCTTATTCTTATCACCTTGGGGAGCCTCCTAATCACCTGGACCTGTTTTATCCATATCTGAAAAGATGGAGAAATATCTACCTCATGGAAGAGGTGATGAAGACCATATGTGATAGACATAAATGAACTTTTTAGACTGAAAAGTGTCAGATGAGTATGAGATAATTACTACTCCAGGCTCTCAAATTTTCCTTACTTATATTTAGAATCAAAAAATTTTAAAGAAATTACAGAATGATATGACTGATAGTATCATCACAGGTTCCTTCCTATACTTTCTCCACCACCACCCCCATTTTAAAATTATTTTATCATGGTAAGAACACTTAACATGAAATATTCCCTCTTGAAAGATTTTTAAGTGTAGAGCCCTGAACTCAAGAACTAAATCATCTTATGTACCTAAAATTTCATACCCCTTCCTTAGCCCCCGGCAACCACCATTCTATTCTTTCCTTATTTAGATAGTGGAAATCAGAACCACCATATGATCCACCATACCTACTTCTAGGTATCTAGCAAAAAGAGTTGAAGGCATGATCCTGAAGAGCTACCTGTACTCCCATGTTCGTTGCAGCACTATTCAGAAGAGCCAAGATATAGAAATAACCTAAATGTCCTTAGAGAGATGAATAGATTTTTTTAAAAAAATGTGGCGCCTACAAACAATGGAATACTATTCAGCCCCCAAAAGAAGGAAATTCTGCCTTATGTAAAAACATGGAAGAATCTAGAAGACTTTAGTAAGTAAAACAAACCAAACACAAACACAGAAGGACTGACTTTATTTATTTATTTATTTATTTTATTTTGGTCTTTTACAGTCACTACTATCACTGAAGCTTTCAAGATTGGGGAAGCAGTAGGTTAGACGGCTAAGCTAACAATAACTTTAAATTGTATGATTCTCAGCGTAATAGGGGGATAGCTCCCTAGGATACTTGGAGGCATAGGGAGCAGGATCGGGAGGGGGGAGGGTGTATGAAGAACTCCTAGGAGACTGGAGAGTGGGAATATGGGGGAACCATCCCAGAAGCAGATGTCATTCCTCCACGAGACACCCATTTAACGCAAGAGTTCTTCTGGGTGAAACCCAAGGTGGTCATCCATGTTTTGGCATTACCCCTGGATAATAAAGTATATATACATTGGTTATTGACAGTTTGATAACGTTTCCCCCTCAATTGTATCTCTATATACTTCTAATAAAAAAAGATTGTTTGATAATGATCCCCCCTCAATTGTAACTCCATATTCAACTAATAATAATAATAATAATAATAATAATAATAATAAAAGGAGAATGAACTCTACAGTCAAGTACCATCGAGGTCACATCCCAATTATCCTGCTTTTTAACAGTTACCTGGCTACCTCACCTTCCCCATACCCAAGTTACCTTATCCATAAAATGGGGATAACACCACCTACCAGGTGAAGTTGCCGAGGGGTCAAGCAAGGAAACTTATGAGCCTTACAGACTAAGCAGCAATCAGGGTCTGGTACTCTGATCATTGTTCTGACTCGGCAGAGCCCTTTCCGCCAGCTGGAGGGCTTGGGTGACAAGTGGAGCTGGAGCCAGGCCTTCTTCAGGCCTGACGCCAAGGCCCCTGGAGTTCTGCTTGCTGAGACCCTGTCCCCAGCTCTCCCTGGCACCTGCCAGCCTGCAGTTGGTCCTCGCAGCTCCCCAGTGAGCCAAGGGAGCTGTAGTCTCTGGCCTCCGCTGTATGGGGGTCACGTGGCTTTGCTGGTGTCAGACTGCTCAATTAGCAGCAAATCAAGATGTTCAGATGGTGCAATGCAGCTCCGGCAAGCCGGCCTCCCCACCTCCCTAGCAAGAGCGGCAGATTGCACCGGTGGTGCTGGCTACCAACTTCCTGTCAGCCTGGCAGGCCTCTTTGTGGCGAGCCAACCTCCTCTCCGGAATTCTCAGAGTCCTTCCTCCTCTCTGGCTCAGGTCCTGCGCACTGTCAGCGCCTGGCCCTGGGAGCCGGCTCAGCTGTCTACCAGCAGGTTCCCCTCCTTAGCAGAGGCCCCTTGCTGTCCGGTGGATGCACCGCAGGCAGGGAGTACAGCCCTTTCTCTGGAGCCAGACTGGCTTCTCCTGCTTCAGACTGAGCCATCACCCTACCCCGCCACACGCACCCTAGACCAGCCTGCTCAAAACAAGGGTGGATAAAACTCTGAGAGCTAAGCTTTCCCCAGCATCCAGAGCTAAAGTACCATCTTAGCATGATCCGATTCCAGAGTCTTATCCTGATTAGGAACCTGGCAGAGAATGTACTACAGGTGACTTAACAATGACCCAAGGGAGGAGGTAAGCACAACTCTACCTCCAGCCAACCAGCTGATGCTACCAAACCCTCAGAGGGACCTGATGATCATTTATATGCAATCATCTTCCTCATTTTCAAAGCAAAGAAACAGGACTGCTTGTCAATTTTTGCACATCCTCTGAGTACCCCTGTATCGTCATCTCTTTCACTTCCATACAAATGCTGGACTGATGAGACAGAGGAGCGCATCAGGGAGGAGAGAGGCATCAAAAAGCTATGTGCCTAAGCCCTGCTGGCCTCCCTAGACTGTTGATCCCCTTAGCCCTGTGCTGGACTCTGGGGTGTGGGCAGGGACAAAGCGCACAAGGTAAACACCCAAGAGCCTAGAGTGGAGCAGGGGCAATGCTCACGCACAAGATAGACTAAAGGCGCAGGGCTGTGGATTGGCTCAGAGATAGAGTGATGTTAAGGCCTTGGGTTCAATCCCCAGCATCAAAAATATATAAAATAAAATGGGAAGATAGGATGTGTCTGACACAGTTCATAATGACCTCATCTTCAGGATAGGGGGCTTCAGAGAAGACCAAGTATGACAGGCAGAGGCTTCACCCCTGTCAGACCTTGAAACATCAAGCTTAAACCCAAACTGCCTCTCCCTGGAATTGCCTTGCAAAAGGTTTGTGTTTCAGAAATGCCAGCTTTTTAATGGTCTCCTTTTACCTAATTGAACAAGAAACAAATACCTACTTGTGACTGAGAGATATGGTCACTTGAATATTTCTCTGCTTTTTGGGGGGTTAGAAATAAATACACACTGATTAAACCAAGTCATTCCTCTCCCTTCTTCCTATCTCTCCTTACAAAGTCTCAGAGAGACCCCACAGCACAGGGAAACACCCAGCATCCACACCAGGGGTTTAGAAGGCTATCTCCCCAGCTGGGAGCTGGGCACATAGGTAGAAAGAGATAATCAAGTGTTCCCTGGCAGGACTACAGAGGTTGCCACTTCTTTAGTGGTCAGAGTGGGGAACTTCTCTATAATATTCAATTGTCTTTCTCTTATTTCCCTTCAGCATACAACACAATGCTTGCTGGAACGGAGTCCTGGGGAATTTTTCTGGGGTCATGTTACCTTGATTTAGTTTTAGTAGATACCCATGAGAGAAGATTCATGTTCAACCTCACACTAGTAAGTGCTATCCAACCCCAAAGACTCTATCACAAAACACCTGGAAAATGACTTAGTAAAATGCATCTCTTCTTTGCTTCAAGCAAGGATACCATGGATCTGAGCAGCACTTCTATTTGGGGGCTGTGGTTGATATTGTAGCGGTGTGAGAAAATAACCAAGACCTATGAAGTTCAACTCACATAAGGAAGAGAGTTATTTTGCAATGTACAAAGGATCCTCCCATTAAAGAATTGCTGGGGACACTTTTTTATGAATAGAACTATTTTAACATTATTATCACAGCTCAGTTCCATACTGTACAAAGACCATCTTTCTCCTCCAGGGAGCAGCTTCTTCCTATTCTGTTCTTCCTTTGTTGAATACTATGCTATGAAAAAATAATCCATAAAAAGTATACTGCCTCTGTTATTCAGCTTTCCAAATTTTAACAAAATTCCTGAGCTAATCAACTTGAAGGAGGAGAGGTTTATTTTGGCTCACAGTGTCAGAGATTTCAATCCATGATTACATGGTCCCATTGCATTTGGGCTTGTGGTGAGGCAGCACTTCATGGCAGGGAGTGTGCGAGGCAGCAAAGTTGCTCACTCATGGCCCCCAGGAAGCAAACAGAGAAAGAGGAAGGGCCAGGGTCCCAATATACCCTTCAAGGGCATGCCTCCAATCAATTTGAAATCTTCCAACTAGGCCTCATCTCTTAAAGGTTGCACCACCCTCCAGCAGTGCCAAGCTGAGGACCAATCCTTTAATACACAAGCTTTGGTGGACATTCTAGTTCCAAAGTATAGAAATGACTCTTTTGCTTCATGAAATCAGAAGTTTGTTGGTGTTTGATTCAACTATAATAGCACCTACTCCAAATGATTTATTTGCCCATAGGAATATCTAGAGAGATATGTATGGGGTGGACACAAGCTGTTCCTCAGAATCAGCAAAGGAGTGAAGCTGTGACTTGGGGCTTGGAGCCAGAAGAAACTCAAAGCACATACTCAGACCACAGCCTGGGACATTTTCAGTTCAGGCAGTATAGAGGGAAAAAGTCAATGGCCATTCCCTTATGGAGAAGTGACTTAATGGTTTCAAGTGCATACTACCCACCTACTGGCCCTTCTACACCCACAGTATGTCCAGCTCTTATTGCACTATCTTAAACACACGAGACTGATGAGCTGCATTTTGACAGCATTAATGAGAGTATAGGAGGAGTAAACAGCTCTTTAGACTTTCTCTAGAATAGGACAAAGTACTATAAACAAATTGCAAACTCTGAAATTCTGATGACTATTTTGAATTCTCACTCGAAAGAAAAATTTTATAAATAATATCTGGCAACTCACTGTTTTCCAAAGGCAAATTCCTAAAACATCCATGAGTCCCAGGCTGAACACCCTGATGTGAGTAGGTAACCTCGCCCTTTCTGGGTTGGACGCAATGCTTTTGGCAGCTATGGACTCTTCTCGTAAGTGCGTAGCTGCGTTGCTCCTGATGACTCAATGTTGTCCTGAGGGCAGGCAGGAGCAGAAGCTATGGGGCCTCAGTCTAGCATTTGTATTTGCAGTGAAACGTCAGCTAGGAAGCGACACCAAGGATGTAGTCATCTCCCCAAAGCAGACTTCCTGCCCTCCTCTCTACCCCACTGGCTTCTGGAGTTTCTCCAAAGATAGCAGCAGGCACCAATGGCTAATTGCTCCGAAATAGCTAGTCTCCATTTCAGGGTGCTGCTTGCATTTGCTTTAGTAGCTGGCAAATGAATCCTCCTAGGGATTATAATAACCCTGTCCTGGCTGTGTTCCCTGGAATCTTGGCCTCTTTCCCTGGCACTTGTCCCAAAAGGGTTGGAAATCTCTGAGTATTTATCCCCTTGAAGATTCCCCGTGCCCGCCTGGCTCTGGGCCACTCTGCACACAGACGGTCTGCTTCCTCCATTTCTCCATGGAGCAGATCATGCCCTGATTCTCCCTGCGTGCTCATCACCCCAGTGCTCTGCTCAGTCTTCAAACCTGTTCCCCTAAAGACTGCTCTCTTCTAACCAGGGCTGCCAATCTGCCTGTTGGAGGCCCGCTGCTCTCTTCCCTTCTCACTGTCCTCTCTGTCAATGATGTTTTCATTCCTTTGTGACAGATCTACTTTTTGCTACACTATCGCTTCCATCAAAAAGCCTGAGGTATGAAGGAAGAACCAGGATGGCTTCTCTGATTGAAGAAAGACGAGCAACCACTGAAACAGTGAGCAAATGGAGCGATAGTTTCCTCAAGCAGCCCGACAGTCGGTTCATCCTTCCTGATAACAAACACAAGATTCTGACAGCAGGAAACACGTTGGCATTTTGTGTCTGCACCTCAGAACATTACCGTAAACTATACGTTAATGACAGCCTTATCAGGGCACAGAGAAGGGTGCAAATTTTGAACACTTCACAGGCGATGTTACTGTTGTTTTGTGGGTCTATCTCCCCTGGCCAGATTCTGAGCTCCATGAAGATAAGGACTAGATCTAACAATTCTTTGCAGTTACTGCCATCTCCTCCTTACCCCAATTACCAAAGGTGGGGGTTGGGGAGGGATATCCAGCACAGACCAGCATGTCTTTAAAGCTCAATAAAACATTGGTGAATGAATAAGCTGTGATGGGACAGCCGGCCTGTCTTTTAGCAAAGCCTTTTTACAGAGTATTGAGTTTTAATGTACATTAACCCTATACGGCAAAGGCCACTTAAAGCATGAAGCTTAATGGTGGAGAGAAAAGGTGACTATGTGGGATGTCTTATTTCAATAGGTGTTGAGCCATGATCTCCATGAGGACGGGATGAGTGAGTGTATAGCTGGATCCCAGCACAGCCAACATTATTGCTGGAAAACACACTGGGAGCAGGATTGGCGCTATTTTGGTATAGGAAGTACAGCATATTTTCCTTAAGTCAATCCTTCCGAGTGCTATACAACACTCGGGAAGATTCTCGACTGCTTCCTTCCAGGAGCACTTATGCTACACAGAGACCGGATTGAGCAACCCAGTGCAGGCTCACAATTACGGTGCAAGCCCCACTGATCAGCACCGCCCTTCCCTTCGCTTCCTCAGAAGCGTCCACTTTGTAATCCAGGCCTGCTGCCTCCCTGATAACAGCATTGCAACATCCTCTTTGTGTGCCCTTTGCCAAGGTGCTGTTGGCTTTCCATGGAAATTCAAATACAATCATAATAAACAACAGCAATTAAAACATCCCACAATAGATCATATAAAACCTTTATGTGGCTAAAAAGCCAAACAAGTGGCATTTTAGCAAGAGAGAAGGGGACAGGCCAGCTCAAAGCCAGTGAGCTTGGGAAACTCAAGGACTTCCAAACAGCCACTGTGAATCCCACCCAACCCCCGCCTTCCAGGTGAAGGGAATTCACGGTGTTGCCCAAGCCAGGCAGACTTGCCCTATGTAACTAATTGCAGGCACTGCTGGAAAATAGAAGATGCTGCATAATGGGGAGCCTGAAACTCAGTCAGAAATTGGTTAAATCAGAGACTTAAAAAGGATAACACATAAAGAAAATGTACATACTCTCATGCAGGGTCAGACAACCTCTGCAGAGGAGACAGACACATCCCCAAGAGGTTGGAAAGAAGCAAGGCTCTCAGAGGAGGATGCTTCTGGGGAATAGGAGAAGTCCCCTTTCCTGCTCAGCCTCTGGAAGGGGTAGCACAGGGCTGGGAAAATATATGTGCTTTAAAGTCAAAGAAACATGGTTCTGAATAGGAAATCTGCAATTTATCAGCATAAGCTACCTTAACCTAAGTCTCCCCTCATCTTTTAAAAATATAAAAATATCTAATTTGGGGCTGGGGATGTAGCTCAGTGGTAGAATGTGCTCAGCATGAACAAGACACTGGATTCAATCCTCAGCCCCAAACAAACAAAACTAATTCATTTATTCTGATAATTAAATGAAATAGTTGATCACAGCATTTAGCACAATACAGGTACTAATAGATATAAGTCCTTTCCTACATTATTTAGAAAAGTCAGGATGACCCTCGATCAATGGAAAGCACTGTTTGCTTTGGGAGTTGGGCATACTATGGCTGCACCTGGAGCTGCTTTCTTTTCTTAGCATCATCCTTAGCACCAATGATGCTAAGAGAAATGAAAGTTTCAGAGCCCCAAAGAAGTCTGTGAACTAATGGAAGAATCATACTCCCTGCAGTTGTTTCATCTCTGGCTAAGGGCCACAGGAAATCAGAGAAGGGAGGAATTAATTCTGTTGTTATGTCATTGGAGAAAGCATCAGAGAGTGTCCAGTGAGTTTTGACATGGTTCTTTTGCACCAGGCTCGGGGAAGGAGCCAATGTCCCAGCTGTCATGATGCATCCTGAAACCTAGCACCTGTCTGGCTTTTGTTCTTGCTTTCCCTTTTCCAATCCCCCCGCTTTCATTCTCGTCAGCTTCACAGGCTGTAAGAGTGATTCTGATCCATGAACTGATCCATGAATGAGAACCAAGAATATCTCTCCATTAAAAAAAAAAAAATAGAGTGGGGATGGAGCAATGGCTCAGTGGTAAGGACCCAGATTCAAACCCCAGCACCACATGCACTGTTAAATGCTGGAGAAACAAAGGCCAGATAGAAAAATAAATAAAATTTATTCTCTTTCTCTCTCCCTATTTAGAGAAGAGAGAGAGAGAGAGAGAGGGAGAGAGGGAGAGAGAAGCAGCAGGGGGCGGGGAGTCTTCCTGAGCCAGGGAAGGAGCCTGAGGAAAGGAACAGAGGAATGCAAGCTTGTACATGGCATATTTGCAAGTGACCTAGAAGCACTTAACGTTGAGCGAGCAGTGGTAGTGTCTGTGGATGTGTACCTCTCCTATTGTATCAAGTTTCTTCACAATCCTGTCCTTCTTAGTGCTTCCTCAACCACACACCAAAACTTTCACTCTTGGTCTTCTGAAAGAACCACAGAGCCAGGGAGAGCCTACACATTTCTTCAGGGTGCCAACCACAAATCACACAATCAGGGATAACTGGTAGACCCAGGAGGAAAGGTCTGGGGCCATGTGCCAAGAGCATGCTATGAGTGGGGTAATAGAACTCTCCAGGTTCAGAACTTGAACCTGGAGAAGGGTTGAGAATGAGTAGGTGTTGCAGTAGGGAATGAGCCTACTCCATATTTCCAGAATTGAGCTGAGATCCACCCACCCACGCCCACCTCCCCATTTTTAACACCTTGTAAAATAAAGAGCAGAAATGAAAAAGAAAGCCAAAGATGACAGTTGTAGGGTAAAAAAAGGTGTGGGAAATAAGTGAGGAACAGAAGGCTCAAGATTCTGCTCTGCTGTCAGTAACTCATGAGGTGTCCGCAAGGAACCTATGTGAGGCTGGAGAACAGAGTCTCAGGACTGGGGATACTGAAGAAATGGGTGTCGGAGAGTCTCCAGCGAGTTTGGACATGGTCCTTTTGTGTTAGACCCAGGGAAGGAGCCAATGTCCCCAGCTATCATGATGCATACTGAAATCTAGTACCTGTCTGGCTTTTGTTCTTACTTTGCCTTTTCCATTTCTCTCTCTCTCTCTCTCTCTCTCTCTCACACACACACACACACACACATCAGCTTCACAAGCTGTAAGGGTGATTCTGACAGCAAAGTACTTAGTACTTTTAAAAGGAGGAAGCATTCCATAAACCTTCAGTGAAATCGTTGAGCCACATGCATTGGAAGACAACATCGGGCTGACTGTTTAGTGATTCCTGGAAGATAAATAAGTAAAAGAAATAGAGCTTGCTCTTCTGAACCAAGATGACCTATTATCATTGGCTGAGCCCATTTTCAAAAGTGAAGCAGAAAGTTCTAAGTCATCAAATTCACATGTCAAGAGTCACTTAAATCCTAAATCCTCATTTTTCTCAGTAATTGAGAATCCAACTCAGTCTTCACATCTACAAAGAGCTCAGCTCTCCCTAGCCTGTGGGTGGATAGACAGTAACCTAGAACCTGCCTGACCACCATTTCAGAACTTGGTCATTGCATTTTAGGAAAATCCCCTCCTGTTCCCTTCATGGGCACCCATTTCTGTAGTCATCAAACATTTTCCTGCACCTGGAAACAAGGAAAGTTCTTCTGCAACAACAAAACTGATGAAAAAGTAACAGTGATTTCTGGAGATCAAGATGAGCATTGGAAGTCCAAGGGTGCATGATTCAGTGCAAGAGATACCTCAACATTGATTTTGTAGTTACTTGTGGATACAATAAGCAAGTGACTATTCTACAGACCAATGATGTCCTGGTGTTCAATCTGCAGGAATGAGCATACACCCAGATGTCCCCCTCCTCTTAGCATCTTCGGGCAGGAACCCTCCCACCCTTCCAGGTGTCACCCCACTGATGTCTTCTTGACATCAGAATCAACTTTCAATTAGCTGAACAAATGTGTTTAGTGTTGTTACAGACAATCTCCATGACATTTATATTTGGCTTCATAATGCATTATGGCAGGAGGGTGGAACGGGGGCGGGAGGTGGCAGTGGAGAGGCCGGGGTAGGAGAGAGTTGCTGAAGATTTATCTTTCTAATTATGCTTTGCTTAGGGCTAATATTAAAATTAGTTTTAATTCCCTGAGCACACAGCAGCTCAGGAACATGCTGGGCACTGGGGAAACTGGACTAGGATTTTAATGTTGCTTAGAATGGACACAGTCTTTCTGCCACTGGATCTGCCCTATGACACCCAAATATCTCTCCCAGTTAGCTATTCCCATAGTTCATGCAAGGTTACAATGCCACATGACCATTGCTGCCCTTGACTTACAGTAGCAAATGGGCTTCAAGCGAGCAAACCACAGAGCTCTTTGTTATTGTTCTCTTATGAAATAACATGCAAAATATGGTAAATAATATGTAATTATAAAATAATATGGAATTAATACAAATCAATGCAGAATATGTAATTATCAAATAATACAGAATTAATACAAATCATTGCAGAATGGTGTACCTCCTTCACCCCCAGTGCCAGGGATGTGTTGTGTTAATGACTCATGCACCTGCTGAGAGTAATTAGTGAGTAATCTGCATGGGTGTGTAATTACTGGGTAAACACATATTTGCCAATAACTTCCTGCTAGGTAAGCACCAATGAAACTAACAGGTAGCTATTAGAACTAACTTCAGGTGCAAAGAGAACTGGCCCCAACTTTGATTTAAGTGTAAGCTCCAAAGGAAACTTTCTTCAAGGAATATAATTCAGTTTGTGAGCAAGCTCTCTGCCAACAATATCCCCCCACTCCTGCTGTAGCTTTTTAATCGGACCTTGAAGCATAAACAGCAACATCTCAAGATATCTTATCCATGGAAGAGAAATACTATTAGTCTCTATATGAGATGTTGAAGGAGACACTTGAGGCTTGGCCTAATACTTGATATGTAAAATCGAGATAAACCTATTTTGTGGGTTTGTGCTATCTAGTGAATGAAATAATAAAATATAGAAATATAGAACGTTTCACAAGTGTATGTTATTAAAACTATTATTCCAACCTGGCTGACACTATGCAGGCCTGGGAATCTTGCATGGGAAATTGTAGGAAGGGCAGATATGGTTACACAGAAACTAAAACCCCCTGTTCCACTCATACCCTCAGTGACTCCTAGAAACCTTCAATTACTAAGAAGAGAGGTAGAGGCTTTGCATTCCGCATTGCCTCTCCCCGTGACCTCAAGTGTGCACACGTACACGCCCTGTATTGCATGCTGCTCTCCAAAAACGTTCTCCTGCACAAAACATCATGATTTCTGATCTTATAAATGCAGAGGAGGAATTAATGCCAGGTTCGAAGATTCTCAAGATCTGTTTAGGTATTTAGTTTGAACTTCTAAGACTGCACTTGAGGCATTTTAACCAACCCTTTACCCTTGTCCCAACTCACTTAAGCACTTGAGCCAATTCTGGTCACAAGATCTAGGAGTTCTAGGCTGGGACTAGAGGAAAGCTATAATAGGTATAAAATGGAAGGGGAAAGTGGTTGATTACTGACAAAACCCACTAGATTGTCCTCTAGTGGACCCACTGCTGCCATAGAGGAACACTTACTTTCAGTGTCCTAGATGTTCCTTGCATTCTCTTCTTAGCTGTCACTAACCCCCTTGCCTCATTTACATCTACCATTACTTGGGGGCGCTCCTGACCTCCTGCTTGTCTTCCTGCTCAGATAACTTGTGCAGATCACATCAGAGTTTCACCCATGGTTGCCACCACCAGAAGAAGTGCCACATTCTAAGCAGCTAATCAGAGTGGGAGGCACAAACTCTGTGCCCTGGACAGAGTGCAGTTAATTCCCCCTCTGCAGGTCAAAGCCCAGACCTCAGCCTCATTAAAGCTGAGCCCTTGCCAGGTGAATACCCAACACACAGAGAGAATCCACACAAACAGTATGACTACTTCTGAGAGTTAAATGTTTGGTGAGGCAACATAGTAATGGATATAAAATAAGAGGATTTTCTCTTGTAATTAACTAGAATCGATATTTTTATTTTTGAAGTACCTTTGCTATTGGCATAGTTTTACAAATAAATATTTAAGTAACTTCTTAGAAATGAACAGAAACTACATTGATTTTCACTAGATATGATCTCTATTTTAATTTTATGTATTTTTACTGAGAATAGCTAATCAATACATTCACATAGTTTAAAATTCAAAATAAATGAACAGAGCCCAACGAAATCATTTCCTCTAATTCCTGGTCCACTGTCCGGCCCCGGCCGGCAGGGACCGGACAAAGCATTCAACTGGACCCATTTGCTCTTAAGTTCTCCACACACTTTATTTCTCTCTCTACCTCGGCTAACGGCCTCCAGGCGCTTCCCGCCTTCCCTCTCAGAGTCAAGGCCCTTAAGGCATTACAAGGCTATTCACATTCATAGTCCTTGTTTCTACTGCCATACCAGAGTCACTGTTTCTGCAACCGAGGCTCTTACTGTCTGCATCTTCTACCGCTGCTGATCTCTCTGCTGTCTCTGCTGCTGCCTCTCTGACTCTCTCAGGCAGCAGGTGTTGGTCTCTCAGGCAGCTTGCGGTCGTCTCTCTGCTTTCCTCCTGACTGCTGCTTGCTTCTTCCATGCTGCTTCTTCTCTGGATGCTTCAGGACAGGGCTGCTTCTTCTCTGGATGCTTCAGGACAGGGCTGCTTCTTCTCTGGCTGCTTTCTCCTTGGGCCGCTCTCTTGCTTGCTGTCTGGCTGCTTCCTTCTTGGGCCACCTTCTACCTGACTAGCTGCTACTCTATTTATCCATTACAACAGCCAATAGGGGTATAGTGAAACACGTTTATCCAATTGTACCAATGAGTGACCAAATAGCTTAGTCCTGCGGTCAGGCATTACGTCACTAAGGAAAATACAAGCCAGCTGGGTCAGAGTTGTTTACCACCAATTCTTCTACAAGCCAGCTGGACCTCATG